>CAUYSK010112320.1:0-36108 GCA_963575035.1 Avahi laniger
GCAGGGTACTGACTCCCACAGAAATGTGGGGACAGCTGGGGAGGAGCTGGGAGACATGGGAGAGTGTCTGTAGGCTGCGGGTGAAGAGACAGAAGACGTGGCGGAGGAGCCCAGTGAGGGCTGTGAGCTTCTAGGTGTTTCTGGGGTGTGGGAGGCTGTATCTTGCAGAAATCTGGGGGTGGTTGCAGAGTAGCTGGGAGACACAGGAAACTCCCTGAAAGCAGGGGGTGAAGTGATGGGAGACATAGAGGGGTAGCCCAGTGAAGTCTGTGAGCTTCTAGGTATTTCCTGGGTGTTGGGGGGTGAATATCCCAGAAATCTGGGGATGGTTGGAGAGTATCTGGGAGACACAGGAGAGTCCCTGAAGGCTGGGGCTGAAGAGACAGGAGGAATGGGGGAGGAGCCCAGTGAGGTCTGTGAGTTTGTAGGTGTTTCCTGGGTGTGGGAGGCCGTGTCTTGCAGAAATCTGGGGGTGGCTGGAGAGGAGCTGGGAGACACAGGAGACTCCCTGAGGGCTGGGGGTGAGAAGATGGGGGACATGGGAGCAGAGCCCAGGCAGGTCTGTGAGTTTCCAGGTGTTTCCTGGGGGTGGGGGGCTGAATGTCCCACCAATCTGGAGGTGGCCGGACAGCAGCTGGGAGACACCGGAGGGTCACCGAGGGCCGGGGGTGAAGTGCTTGGCGATGGCAGTATGAACATGTGGTAAACTGTTGACGGGCACGGTGACTCTGAAGAAAACCCAGGGGAGGACATGGCAGAGCACGGTGGCTTCGGTGACTGTCCCTCGTGGTTAGTAACGGGACACGTGAAGCCGTGTGAGGACGGGGGCGAACGTGGTGACGCCCTGGAGGCGGAGGGAGAGGAGTCCCGGGGGCCTGGTGAGGCGCTGTCCCCTGGGTCTGAGCTGCTGGGAGAGACGCTGGGTGAAGGTGGCATGTGGTGTGGGGAGGCAGGGCCGGGGGCCCGCTCACAGGAGGAGCCAGAAGTGACCCCACTGTCCTTAGATGCGGACGTGGTTGGGAAACCTGCAGCTTCCAGGGCTCTGGAAATGGAGAGTAGTGTGAGGTGTTGGTGTTTGTGTGTATGCGTGTGTGTGTGTGCTCCCTTAAAAAAACGGGAATGCACAAAGTAGAGATTCACTTACCCAAGTGTTGTGTCCTTCTGAGTTCTGATCCGCTTCCAGATCGCAGGACGCCGCAACCACCAGGTGCGCGCTCAGCCCACAAATCACGCCGCACGCAGCTCTCCTGTGGGAGGGTCTGAACGCAGACCGGATGGGGCGGAGCTTAAGTATCGTTGGGCGGGGCCGGGGAGGAGGCGGGACAGAGATTCCCACCTCCTTCCGGTGAGTCTCAGCCACCCAATAGGAATCGCTCTGCTCAGGTGGTTTCCTGTTAAAAATTTGGGACCAGGAACTTAATACTTCGGTGGACCAAATACGTTATAAATGAATTCTACTTAAACACTTGACGCCATCTGGCGCTGTGGGTCTCAGATTGTGGTCCTGGCATGAACAGCGTTATAGGGAACCGTCGAACTCCAGGGACTCGCACAGCTGTGTTACATTCTTCCCCGTGATTCTGATGCGTGCCACGGGTTTTGTTCGTGTTTTGTTTTGAGACGAGGTCTTGCTGTGTTTCCTGGGCTGGCGTGCAGTGGCGTCCTCACAGCTCACTGCAGCCTCAAACTCTTATGCTGAATGGATCCTCTTGCCTCAGTCACTCCCACTGCCTAGCGAATTTATTGTTTCTTCGTAGAGACTGTGTCTCAGTGTGGCCCAGGCTGGTCCCAAATGCCTGACCTCCAGTGACCCTCCAGCCTCGGCTTCTCAAAATGTTAGGATTACAAACGTGAGCCACTTTACTGAGGGGCTTTGTGTGTTAAAAAACAAAACAAAACAAACGTGAGCCACCACTCACAGCACACAACAAGTTTTAAGAACTTCCCATGGTAGCAGAAAGAGCCTTTTGTTTTTTAAAAAGTTGAGATAGGTAGCATATAAATATTATTTTGTTCTGGCGTCATCTGGAGAAATCTGATACAGGTGCGAGGTTGATAGATTCGATTAGGGTAATTAGATTGGAACAATTCAGACGTGGCTCTAGCTAATTAGAACATCTGATTAACGGTTTAATTGTGCTAAATTGTTGTAACATTATGTGTGTTTAAATTATACTAATTAGCCTGAGAATTGCAATGCTCAATGTGACAAATCGGTGATTTTATATAAATATTGACATCAAAACATGAATGTGATTTTTGACTCTCGTTTGCCTGGTGGGCTCATTCAGAGTCAGACTCTTCCTGTTCTCAGGGTTTATGTTTCATTCCAGGGAATTTCAAAGATATTGAGGGCGAGAGTAGAGAGGGATGTTCGAGACACTTTCACTTTATTTTGCTTCATTAAGGAAATAGCAACGTTAGTTTTATGTATATATTACTTTCTTTTTCTTTAAAATTCTTTCTTCTTTTCCAGGCTTCCTAGATGACTTATGACTTTATTCAATTCCACGTGTCTTTTTCTAAACAAATACTTACATCTCAAATAAATTTTGGTGATACTCCATAATCTGCAGCTGTCATTTTGTTAGGTAGATATGAAGGATCTCCCGCTCTTCTCAGGAAAAGGGTTCCCTGTTTTGGTGCTGTTTCGAGAACAATTGCTCCACCTGGGAAGAAGGATAAGGGCGGGCACTCCATTTTGTGCAATCCCACCCTTAATCCTATCCCGAGCAACTGCTACACCTGGGGAAGGAGGGAATGTCAATCTAGGAATTTTCCAGCCCAGGCTTGATAAGATTTAGAAAGTGACCTAGAGTAACCTAAGGGTCATTAATATGCCATTACCTTGAAACTGCATTGCAGTTCACTGCTTCCCCCCGCCAGGTGGGCTTTCTTAGAGGGAGCTCGCATGTATGCAGATGGAATTTCGAGGACACCTGTTGATCATTTGATAACATCCTACACCTCCCAAGAGTCCTCCTCCAGGCTGGGCTAATAAAAGGAAACAATCCAAGAAGTCAGGGCAAAGGGAGTGAGTTGATCTGTCTCTCTCCACTGGTGGAGACAGACCTATTTTATTCTACAATAAAGAACTGCTCTTGTGAAACTGCTCCCTGACTGAGATTACTCCGTCACGTTGGCCTTGCTGGTGATTTTTCCAAGAAAGGAGTCAGAGGACTAGGATAATAGTCTGGACTTGACACTTGGGTGTGTCTTGTCATTCTTTGGCCAGGAGCACACCAAGTACCAAGGGCAGAGTCCCACCCTGACATCTTTGATGCTGAAACCTGGGATTCTGATACTTTCACATATGTCTGGATCAGTTCTCAAAGACGTGTCTGCACACCTCTGAATTCCGTGTAGTTCTGTGTAGTTCCTTCCTCTCCACAAATTCTCACCTCCTTGGTCTCCTTGTACTCTGATCAATTTGTGTCCTCAGCTGGGTGAGGCTGCTGGGCTGTCTTTGGGTGTGTATTTCTGGCTCTGCAGCCTGGAAACTGCCTCCAGACTGTAGGCTTGGGAAATCACAGGACCAATCTTGTTTGTTTCCTTTCTCTTAAGGATCAGAGGCCCGCTCTGCCTATTGTCTAATATCTGCAAACTGTCGTTCCATATATTTTATGTTTGTTTAAGATAGGAAGGTAATTCTGGACCCTGTTATTTCATCATGGACAGATGTATAAGAGAGGGCTTTGGTTTTTAATCTGAAAAATGGGAGAAACAACTGCTACTTACGTGGGACCATCTCAACTAAAACTGTTCTAGAACTTGCTAAAATTACAATGCTGCCTCCTCTATAGACAGGACTAGTCTGTCGTAGATGCAATAAGCTGAAGATGATTGGCCACTAAGACAGACTCTTTTCGATGGGGTTCACTCTCCTTGGTCCTGCCAAGTACAAAGGCCCAAAGTGTGAACATGACCTGCCCTACTTGGCTCCAGCTCTCACTGAAGGTTGTCAATAATCCCAAAGAGCTGTCCTTGCTAGCTCAGTGACTATGTATGTGGGTTTAAAAATAGAAAGATTTTAGTTCTCTGGGAGGCCGAGGCGGGCGGATTGTTTGAGCTCAGAAGTTCGAAACCAGACTGAACAAGAGCGAGACCTCGTCTCTACCAAAATTAGAAGGAAATTAATTGGACAACTAAAAATATATCGAAAAAATTAGCTGGGCATGGTGGCGCATGCCTGTAGACCCAGCTACTCAGGAGGCTGAGGCAGGAGGATCGCTTGAGCCCAGGAGTTTGAGGTTGCTGTGAGCTAGGCTGATGCCACAGCACTCTAGCCCGGGAAACAGAGTGAGACTCTGTCTCAAAAAAAAATAAATAAATAAAAGGATATAAATTATTGCTGCTGTTTCCAGTTTAACTCTAGTTTTAACCTAGTCTTGATCTTTAACTTAAAATTTTTTTTTCTAATTCAATGTCTTCTGACCAATTCGTATCTTTCATAAAGAATCACAAAAAAACACAATTTTACATTTTCATTTAAAGCTAGAAACTTTAGTTTTCCTTTCATTAAAAAAATACTATTGGATTTTATCCATCAATAACAGAGAACAATATTACAAACACGGTAGTCATCCCCTCTCCCCATGTGGACACAGGAGCCACAATTGACACTGGACACTCATACATGGGTAGAGGCTGCACCACACGGGGATGCTGTGGTGACTAGGTGTCCAATTTCTTGGGGATACATCTTGGAACTGGCTGTATCACATACAGGTCTAGACAGTCAACTCTGTGAGCAACATCTAATTAAAGCACTAGATTATGAAAAGAGATCCCAACTCCCTCTACCCCAGTGCGACATGAAAAACTACTAAAGCAGAGAGTACACACCTAGTATCAATAATGGAATCCCCATACAATTAGTAGAGAATTGTAATATCAGAGAATACAAATAAATGGCTTTGAGACTTTATCAGAAAAAAAATCTCCTCTGGCTTTTACATAGGTTTGATTCTTTTTTAACTTAATCCCAACTACTAAAATTTCTACTTACAATCACATCTACACATTATTATTATTTCTAAATAAACTATGAATTCAGGTTAACAGAATGCTCTTGAAGATTTTCAAAAGTACAGAAAACTCAGAAACTTACACATAGTAAGTTTTAGCCTGCCACAAAATGTCCTGCCAGGTTAATATGGTCTTTGTCTTCTCAGAAGGCAAGTAACAGTGGAGAAAAAATGTGGAAAAACCAATTATAGAACAACAGGAAGAGTTTATGGTCAGAAGAATCACCAACCTAATGGATCTGTGGTGATCCAAGGCATGGATATCAACAATCCAGACCTAAGTAAACACTGTCAGACCGTGTACTAGCAGAACCTGGGCAAGAAAGAGGAACAATATCCAAAAGGAATATACAGGTTTCAAGAATTTGACCCAACAGTGAAATTCCAAGAATCATCCCCAAAGACGACAGGAAATGATCATGAAGATTGTCATAACTCTAGAATGAAAATTCAATAGAACACAGAGGGCATAAAGGAATACAGATGATACAAACATTATGGGAAGGTTTATCAATTGCTAACCTATTTCCATGGAAATGCCACCCCCAGTGGATTACAAATCAATACCACATTAGCCATAAAAAACAAAATCCAACTTTGCTGTTTCAACATGAAAATCCACTTGACAAATGCCAAAAACAACATATTTTAAATGTAACAATACTATTTGTACTGCAAGGTCTATAAAACATACTCACAAATTTAGTTAGACCCCCACATGAATCCAAATAAAAATTAAATTATCCTAAGCAGCAAAAACTGTCTGTATCATAAACTCATTTGTAGTTTTACAAAAACTGTTTTATAAAGTTTGATCTACTGATAACAGCCAAAGTTGTTGAATGTTAGCTTGGTAATTTGACCTGGTTTTATCTCTCTCTCTCTCTCTCTCTCTCTCTCTCACACACACACACACACACACACACACACACAAAATCAGCATCTGAACCATCTTCCTACATGAGGAATTTTTCACAAGAGGAATGGACATCACCCAGAGATCATGGACTTGGAATTGGATGCAATAATGGGAAAGTTTGACTTATTCCTATGTGGTTTTGGTTCTAAGAGAGATTGTTGTGTTAAATTAGATAGGAGGCTATACACATATTTAAATATTTAAATATGTGAAAGTATAGAAAGCAAAGAAAATGTTAGATTGGCTAGGCCAAAGGGTAGGGTATACTGGAATCTTTTTTTTTTTTTTTTTGCTGCTGGTTAGCAAATGAATAATGATTCTCTGAATGACAAATTGTTCACTTAATTAGTATGAATGGAAGGTAGAACCCACCTACCACTTGACTCTCTGGAAAACACCAGGCCCTAGTGGCTCTGGTTCCAACCTTCCTCATCGCTCACGCACAGGCACAGCCTAGGATCCACCAGGCCTAAGCGCTTGCCTCAGACTAGGAATCAAAAGAAACTGGCCGGGCGTGGTGGCTCACGCCTGTAATCTCAGCACTCTGGGAGGCCGAGTCGGGCGGATTGTTTGAGCTCAGGAGTTTGAGACCAGCCTGAGCAAGAGCGAGACCCCGTCTCTACTAAAAATAGAAAGAAATTAATCGGACAACTAAAACTATATAGAAAAAATTAGCCGGGCACGGTGGCACATGCCTGTAGTCCCGGCTACTTGGGAGGCTGAGGCAGTAGGATCGCTTGAGCCCAGGAGTTTGAGGTTGCTGTGAGCTAGGCTAATGCCATGACACTCGCTCTAGCCAGGGCAACAGAGTAAGACTCTGTCTCAAAAAAAAAAAATAATAATAATAATAATAATCAAGAAAAATACTAGAAATACAACAGGGGAGCCAGTAAAGCAAGTAGACTATTTTGATAGGGTTGTGATTATTCAGGGCTGTTGTTTTTATAAAGAAACTCTTTGCTTTGATCTATTTAAGTTGCATATTTTTTCCTCTTCTGTATGTGCTATACCTAACTGCCATGTTTAACACTGAAGTTAAAAATCACAATTACAAGAAAGCTTGAATGTTGAATGCAGAATGTTACGGTTGCCTTTTAAAGAATGAGCTTGTTTTTAATTTTTTGCTACTTATTTAGATTTTGCAACTTACTGTGCTGTATCCTTTTGGGAGGGCAACTACTATGGGATTTAGCAGTTAGGACATTGTACTTTTCTTCTTCAAGGTGGAAGGAGCCAGAGAAATAGACTCAAAGGGATATTACAAAATAATCCCATTTCCTGATTTACAAACATCTTGTTTCCAAACAGATCATTTAAGGTCCTCATTTTTTAGGCAGTTATAATATTTATAGTATGACTAACAAGCTTTTTGCTAAATACTGAAGAGTGATTTCCCAATATAAATCACTGTCAGTTCACAGCTCAAAGTTTTTTCCCAGCGGCTATAAGAACTCAATGTAGCAATTAGTGATGAGTAAGCCTGAGGGTCTTTTCAAACCATTTGGCAGGTCTTATTTTAAGGAGATTACTTAAAGCAGGAGTTTCTCAAACTTTTTAAAATCATGGGTCATTTATATGAAGAATAATAATTAGAAATTATTATAAAGACATATGGTTTTAAATGGCAACTGGTAAGGAAATAATTTTCAGAGTTTGTGGAAATTCTCATTAAGGAGAGGGCAATAGAATAATAATACACTAGTAACCATTAGGGTCAAAAAGTTAGGAATTTGGGGAATTTCTAGGAAATATAATAACATTCATTTCTCTTTATTGTTGCTCTTTTTCAAGGTTAGAGAAAACACATTAGAATATTTCCCATCTGTTATAATATATGACAACATCTTATTTGACCATCACAGATGGGCTATGACAATGTAATTCTGGGCCAGATGAAGAAACAGGGAATTGTGTATCCTCGTAGAAACTTAAAATATAAAAAACTCAGATAATCCCATAATAAATGCTTTCAACTCTAGCTATAGAACACCTACTGAATTCAAACTAAATCTTCTATGGAACACAGTTTTTAAAACCCCACTTTAAAACATGACTGATACAGACCCAGAACTCCTTGGCCGGGGTTCACGGGTTTACTCTTGGCAGCTGTTTTCCTCTGTTCTAGGGTACGAGTGCTTTAACTGGTGCTGTAACCACTCTGAAATCCATGTGTAAGCAATCCAGGATGCAAAGGTCTCATAGGAGAGTGAAACAACAAAATGTTAAAAACTTAGAAAATCCTGAGCCTGCTTGTTCTGATTTTGAAGGACAAATTGCTTATCACCCAAGTAAAGATTAGATTTAGCAGGCGCTGGCCCTATCCTGTGAGTTGAGTAGTGTGTAAATACTCCTTTCATTAGCTAGCCTGTTAGAAAGGACAGCCCAGTGAGCTAAGACTTACTTTGCTCCACCTCCTGGAAAACACCAGTGACTTCATGTCCACAGTGCCAAGGACAACTTCAGCTCTCCAGTCTCTGAAGAAATGTTTGTTTTTGTATTTGTGAGTTATGTATTTTATGGGGCAAAGTGTCCTTGCTGAATTTCTTCCTGATTTTTAGTCCGTCTGTTCCTCTCTTCTGTTATGAAAGCTATCCATACCAGTTCTCTCTCTAGCTTCTGCGGGGGGATATCGACTGAAATTTTAAGGTGATGCATAGTTGTCATTCATCTAAATATACTGGCAAATAGGAAATGTAGGTAACACTAAAGCCCTGATCCTTCTTCTGTCGTCCGTGAGGCCATGTGCTGGCTGCACGTGGATGCTCTTGACACCGCTCCTAGGACCTGCTTGCCGTGAGTTTGCGTGTTGAAAGGACGTGTCCTGGGGTGCGTTGGGGGGGTGATTCATTGGTATATTTTAGAATTATTTTTATAATATTACGAATTACTTTTCGACATTCTAAGTTTGGCTTCTTAACAATTTTTATGCTTTCTTTTATGAAATAGAACTTTCTAATGTTGCTGCCATGCTTTTTTAGGATTGATATATATGTTCGCTCAGTCTTTTCAGTACTCAGAATTTGACTTGGGCAAGATATCTCAGAGAATCCGGTTGGTGTTTGATGCTTAAAAAATAATAATTATAAGGGGAATGAGATTCCCCCCATCTCTTTGGCCAATAGCTTCCTCTTGCTCTTCCTTTAAAAAATGGTACAGTCTTGAGATGAGGTGGCCAAGTATGGGCTCTGCTGCCCGGAAGTCGTCCCCTCGTCGGCAGGGGGAGAGGGATGCGGTGCGTGGTAACACTAATACGCTCTGCTGCTGATGCCAAAGTGCGGGCAAGGATGTTGCTGTCTTCAGAAGTATTTTATCCCGTGCGAATGCAGTTATCTTCATCCCCAGTTACTTTGGGCTGCTAGCGCGTTATCTCAATTAACTGCGAGAATAAAATAGATAGTATCATTTATGTTTAATGTATTTGAATTTTTATTGTTCCCATTTTGAGAAATTGAGAACAAATTATTTACAAAATATGTCTTCTGGTTAGGAGAGAAAATTGTAGTGTTCTCAGATCGGATAAATTAGTGTTGACATGTCATTTAGGAATCGGATTCTTTTCTATTAACAATTCTGTGTCAGGCAGGCTCCCCTGAGTCCCTAGATATTAAAATATTCTGTAGTCATTCTCTTTACCTTTAGGTAAAATTACATTGAAGATAGAGGATAGATAGATAAATGTACACATATACGTACATATATAGACACATACATATGTATTTGTGTATATATGTAAATATATATCTAAATATACCAATTTCAAAACATTTTTAGAAAATGAAATTGTCAAATCATCCTTAGTAATATGGTCCAGAATTTTTCAGAATTCTTATTGTCAGTTCTTATAAATGTTTAAATCTTCTTCATTTCAGTTTACTTTTATTTTCTATTTTCCTTCAGCCAAAGAATGACTCAGAATCACCCACAGAATATTCCATCCACTTGCTTGAAAAACCTTTAATTTAACAAACATTTATCGATCAATCCCAGGCCCCATATGGGAGTGTGAAAATAAATAAAACCTAGTACATTCCTTCAGGGAGTTGCAGCCCAGAAGCCGAGGCAGACGTGACTAGACAAGTACGGTGAAGTGCTGTGGTTGCACACGTAGTCAGGATAGTGTGGCCTTAGCTCATGGATTTGGGAACTCTTCAGGCCTAAGTTAAATTCCCTGCTCTGCTAATTAGTAACCACGTGAACAACCTGAGAACAAGTTACTTCTAAAGAATGAGAATAACAGTAGCATCTTGCCCTAGGGGTTTCCAAGAGTATTAAAGAGACAGTGCATGCCAAGGGCTTAGCCAGTGCTGGCACTTAGTATCCGCTTTGTGGAGACTCACATGGGACTATGCAGTTCTCTACAGGGAGAAGGGGAGGGATTCCGAGTAGCCTTACCAATGAGGAAATGCCTGTGTAAATGCTTGACAGAAGGTGAGTGTTACCCAGGTGGAAAGGAAATGATATTCCAGGCTGAGAGCATTTCATGAACAATGGGAAAAGAGTACCTAGAACTTTCGCTTTTGAGGCTAATTTCATCAGATCCAAAATCAAAAATTTAATTATTTTAGGCACTGTACTTTCTCAGGATCCCTTTCAAAGTTATCAAAACCTGGCTTCCAAGCTACAGGCATTTCGGGGTCCCCAAAAACACCTCCCCTCCCCCAAGCTTGATCTATTTTGAATCTGGAGGGATAATTAGCTCAAGTTTTCCCCTATTTGTACTTCCCCAAATCATGCCTTCTTTTTTAAAAATGACAGAACCAGATTGCTAATGCCTTTGAAGCCTATTGTTCACTCTAACCTCCAGCTCCTTTTCTGTTATAATTGCCCAGTCAATGCTCCCTCATTTCTGTTGTTCTGCTTTGTGTCCCCCCTCTTTTGAATGAATTACTTTGCAAAGCTTTCTATTGAATTTTGCCCCTGTTTTTCCTTTCTGTTTGTCAAGGTCACTTTAAATTTCAATCTAGTTCACCTAACGGACAGTCACCCCCACTCAATTGGGTATCATTGTTAAATTTGATAAGAATGCTTTTGATTCCATATCCAAGGCATTAATAAGCATGTTAAATCTAGCAGCATTCAGCTGAGGACCTAACCCTATGGAATTCAACTTGCCTGTGCTAATTTATTTACATACGTGATACATGATTACCCCATCCAGGCATGAAAAAGAAACTTAGGAAAATATACTATGAAAATACTGGGTAAAGCAAATGCTAAGTCATTGGATTCACTTCTGTCATGCTTTTCACTCACTTGTAGTTTGAGGGGAAGGGAAGACAATCATTTTCTTTCTATCTTAGAAGACATTAGTATGACTGAGTTCAACACTGGTTCATTGTTACAATCCAAGACCCCACAAGTGCATGCTTATCAGTTTCCACCCCTGATACTTAATAACCAGTGACACTGAGCAAGTCACCTCCATGAGTTTCAGTTTCCTCATCGACAAAATGGTCATCTGACCACCACAATAAAAGGATTGATAAGATAAAGCATGGAGAAAATTCTAAAACTTGATGCTGCTCTCAAATATAAAACATTACATTAAGCTTCCCTGGAGCTTAATTCTAGATGGGATCACACCCTTGTCTATATAGCTGCAGTCCCAGGACATTTTTCTGGCTTGGGAGATCACTGAAGTTGGCCCGTGGGTTCTGGTTTACATGGAGATTGGGTCTGGAAAGGCTTATAGAGGTCCTCTTGCATCCTGTTAGGACTCGGTCCAGTTCTCAGTTCTGGGAAGACTTCAGGATGACAAATGGAAACTCATTCATCTTAATGTCCTTATAACTTGGCTGAGACAGGAGAATGAAAAATGCCCGAGTCGCACCAAGTGCTCCTCCGGTGCTGTTATTCGATAGCCCGATCCAAACAAAATGAGGAAGCCACACCCAAACCTTCCTCCAAAGTTAACCACGAGGATGGGCCAGAATAGAGAGTGAGAGCAGGGACAAAGATGAGCTGCAGAAGGCGCCTGGCTTGTTTGGGACACAGCAGAGAACATGGATGTTACCACGGCAGTCCGCTCAGGACCTTGTAGTTTTAGGGTTTGTGAGGTTTTCAAATATTATGTTTAACCAATTCTCCTTTTATAAATGTCAAAGCATTGCAGCATGCAACTGCCTAGTAAAGCAGTTTGTAACATAGATGCAAAAATGGTTCTGTCACTCAATAAGATATTCTCTTAAATGACTGAAACAGGTAATGCTCCCACCACCCCTTCCAGCTCTGTATTTTGTAGTGTTTTCTTCCTTTTTCTCCCTTTGGTGTCTGGTGTATTGAAAAAAACACGTGGGCTCCCTCTGGTGGTCATCTTTGTGTTTCTGCATGTTTAATCTTGAGGTTTTAGTTGCTTTGTACAGGATGTTTGGATCCAAGTAGAAATATTAATATTAATAGTAAATGTCATTTTCTTCTGTAAGATGCCTGGTACTTGGGAACCTCTAAATGAGCCAAAACAGCAGTTAATTTATTTATTCTCAATTCCTATGTGCACATGTACAGTCTTCCATGCTAGCATGTTGTTGATATCTGACTTTCCTGAATGCAGGGCTGCCAGGTGTGCAAGTCCATAGAGGGAACTTAGTTCCAATCCTGTACCTCAAGCAAATTTTCCCGAGTAGTGGCTCTATTAATCAGCAACTTTTTATAGAGCACTTACTGTGTATTAGAACAGAGCGAGGCATTGTGAGAAATAATTTATTACTCACCATTTAAAAAATATATGAACAAACTCTTTAATAGTTGACAATGTTATATTATTTCTTTTTATTGTTTAAATTATACATCAATTCTATTTTACCCACAGCATTTTATCCTATTGTAATTTTTTTTTACAGACCAGATGGCATTTTTATTGCATCAATATATTAATTAATATACAGGTTTAGCTACAATAACAAAAACTCAAACATAATAGTGTCTTAAATAAAATAGAAGATTATTTTTCATTCATGTTAACTGTCCAAATGTGAGCTGTCCAGAGTTAATATGGCAGCTTCATGTTGTACTGTGTTTTTATGATTGAAAGTCTCCTATGGATCACCCTTTTAGACTTAGCATGTATCAGAAATATGTATATAAATTTAAATCTTAGTGTTTTTAAATTTCTTATGACAATAAGTCTTTATTAAAATTTTTCTTCTAGTGTGAGTTATGATGGTAGTTGTACACCATTATTAAAACAAAATAAATATTTTATAAATTTCTGTAAAAAATTATTAAACATTAAAGTAAATTGTTATTAGAAATGCATCACTGAATGACTTGATGAGTTTTAAAAAATTAATTAGTGTTCCTATATGAAATAGCAGTTTGACATCAATTTCATTCCTCTTCTTGATTTTTATATAGGTCAGCACTGGGAAAACTCTTTTACATAAATAAGAAGATGGGACTGGAAGTAGTTTTAAATAGCAAAGTTACTAAATTCTTTGACTCCCAGGAAACTAGTGTGATACTTCATGGAAATCTAGAAATGATGGCGTAGTCACAGTGCGGGTGGTGGGAAGTGTTGCATTCTGGGTGGATTTGGAAAACAGAGTCCATAGGATTTTCTGGTGGGTTAAATATGAGATATGGGAGGAGGTCCTCAGGGATGACCTCAAGGTTTTTGGCCTGAACAGGTAGAATGATGCAGTTGCCATCAACTAAGAAAGGGAAGGCTGAAGTGAGAGTGGGTTTGGAGACCTAGTTTGCAGGTGACCATACTAGATACGAGGTGTGATTAGACGTTAGTACCATACCTATGCCCAGTCAATAACTAACAATAATAAACATTAGATCAGAGAGTGATAATGACATAGATGGTGAAGATTTGCACTGAGTAGCATGTGCTCGGGGTATGAATGAAATTAAAATGTGTCTGAAAGAAATGTAATAATGAGACACAAATTGGCAAGAATTTTGTTAGGTTTGTTTTGCTCCTCTCATATTTTGTAGATTTAAGGGAATTCATGTTTGTAAGTAAACTCTGTGTAGGACTTCAGGTGTCACCTTTCAAATTAATAAAAGGTTGATTTATGGAATATTTCAAGTACAAACAGTAAATGAACCAGGCTTACACAGCGTTACTTAATATACATCCTCGGGGACCTAATTTAATGAATAGGTAGAGGGATATTATTTGTAACTTAGCCCACAAATTATTTCTGTATGAATCAGTGATTTTAAATGACTATAGCCTGCTTGAAACAATTTGTTTTCTTAATGAGTTTAAGCATTCTCTTTACAGTTTCTACTAGATGGGTTAATAACCCCTTTTTTCTTGAATAAATTAATTTCTCTAGCCAAGTCATAAATTTCCAATTAATAAGTTTGAAAAAGTGAGGTAATTCTGTAATAGTAGGAAAAATGAGCATATTTTATTTTATCCCTTTTAAATCAACTAACATTTATTAAGTGCCTACTATGTGCCATGAAGGCTCTGTACTTTGGCTCTAGAGATACAAAATCCAATAAAGTGAATTATTGACTTCAAAAAGCAAACCGCGTAATGGGGGAGAGAGATAGGTAAACAGATAATCATTAGTATTTCAGAATGTGGTACTGGGAGAGATTGGAGTTAAGTGCCAAAATACCAAAATATACACCGTAAGAGTCATGTCACTTGAACCCGAAGGATTTCTGGGACAAGATTGTTTCACTATTCACCGCCTTCCCAATAGTTGCCCTCTTCACAAGACTGTGGAGTTTCTAACTTACTGTATAACTTCAGACTTCTAAGTTACAGGTGACAGAAACTTGATCGAGCCACCTCAAAAGCAAACAAGAGAGGCTCACAACCCCCTTCCCCAGGAAGTACAGGTGTGGAGCTGCCCCTGGGCTAACAGGAGGGCTCCCAGCAGTTCCTGGCTCTTCCCCAGCAGCTACAGTAAGAAAACCCTGGGGAAGGACTCTGAGCCAGTGTGGGTGAAATTCCGCTGTGGACTCAGCTCTGAAGATGGGGAGGTCTGTGCCTGGAAGAAGGGGGCACGGTGGGAAGTGGCAGCTGTTGACTGCTTCCCCCCAGTGATGCACATGCAGCTGACTGCTGAAAAACCAGCGCCCTTCGTCCCATGTACTCAGATAACATCATAATGCAATCAATATCTCATTTTGGGTTAGTCTTCATCCCTTGTTTAGGAAGAAGTCGGACAGATGCACTTACGAAAATAATGTTGACATCACATTTTGCAATAGCTTTGATTGCAATAAGCATTGTGCTTTAGAAAGTCCATGCATTCCATTCAATCAGAATTATAATTTCTTTTTCACTGTCTTCTTCACATGTATGATGTGGAGATGAACAAGGTTTGATCTTAAGTCTTTTAAGCTACTTAGATGTGGGTGCTGAAACAGTATGTGACATAAGCGATCTCATTTTCCCTAGAATATTACAGAAACTCTTTTTTTTTAATCTACATTTTAAGTCTTTAAAGTCTGGGAACCAAATTTACATTCAGATGAATCATTGAAGTTTATATTGTGTGCCTAAAAGGAGGTGCTTGTGCCAAGAGTCTAAAAAGAAGTCTAGCAAGAGTGGATTTTTAAGAAATAATGGTTATCTTTTCCTGATCATAAATATAATACTTATTATGTTGAATATTTGGAAACATAAAAGTATTTTTTTAAATTTTCCATAAATGCCACCACTCAGAGATCTTTGTGTTTATATATTTAATGTATAGAAATATATAAACATATAGAAACAAAATTTAGTTTACACTGTATATATAGCTTCATAACCTTTGTCAATTACATTTTTTTAAAAGAATTCTTTAAATAGGTTAATATTGCCTCAACCACACTGTGGAATGAATTTCATCTGCAATAATTTAAAAAAGACAACAACTATCTTTATCTTGTCAAAGTTAGTTTTCACACCATCCCCCTCCCATTTCTGGGATTATTTTCAGTGACATCGCTGTTGTTCTTCCTTCATTCCTGATGTTCTGAATTTCCCTCTGGTGTCATTTCCCTTCTGTCTGAAGAGCTTTTTAAAGAAATTCATGTAAAACACTGTGATGTCTATAAATTCTCCTAAATGTTTCTTCATCTGACAATGTCATCCTCCTTTATACGGATATTTTCACTGGATAGAGAATTATGGGTTGATAGTTTTTTCCTTCAGCATTTTTTAATGAACTAACATGGATTCATTGTCACTAACTAAAGTCCATAGCTTATTCAGATTTCCTTAATTTTTCCCTAACGTACTTTTTCTGTCCCGTGATCTCATCGAGGACATCACTTTACATTTGATTGTCATGTCTCCTTAGGCTCTTCTTGTCTGTCGGTCTCTCAGACTTTCCTTGTGTTTGATGACTTTGACAGCTTTGAAGATACTGGTCAGGTATTTTCTAGACTGTCCTCAACTGGGATTTGTCTGATGTTTTTCTCAAGATTAGACTAGGGTTGTGAGTTTTGAGGAAAAGACCACAGGGGTCTACCGTTTTCATCACGTCACATCAAGAATACATTCTGTTCACACTAAGGGGTGGGAAGTTATGCTTTAGCTCCTTGATAGGAGAATAGCCACATCAATTACTTGGAATTCCTCTGCATGGGGGATTTGTCTCTTCTCCAGTGTTTGTTTATTCAATCATTTATTTATATGCATTCATGGGTATGTATTTTATACTTTGGCTTATAATCGAATACTACCATCCACATTTATTGCTCAAATTGTTTCAGCTTTGGCCCTTGGGAGCTCTTTCAGTTGGCTCCTGTATTCCTTTGTCATACTCTCATCATTGTGTTTTGTTTTGTTTTGTTTTGAGCACTGCCTTGCCTGTGGCACAACTAGATGCTTGTCTGTTCTCTGTCCCAGTCTTAGAGTCAGCCCTTTTGCCAAAGACCCTTGATTCCTTTTATTGAAGAACTGTGTTAGAAACCAAGATCTGGGTGTGCTTGTTGCTACTGGGATGTCTTAAGCTCTCTCAACTGACAGAGCAAGAAAATACACGTGTGCATACTAACCTGTGCACATACAGTATCTATAAATATATATACACACCCCCATCTGTATCTATATTTGGCTAAGCATGAGTTCATACCAATTTCTCCAACTCTAATCCAATACCATGAGGATCATTCTAGCCCTTTCCCTTTGCTTCTCTGTAACTCCCCACTCCAACAGTGAGAAATCTGGCTCACACCATCTGTCATCTATTTATTTATCTAATTGCAGTGTACATTTATAGTGGTTTCAGGTTGTTTGCCTGGATCCCGTGGGAAACAAACTTTGCCAACTAGAATAGAGCACAGTGTCCTTGCCTTTAGTCTTTCATACTCCACTCACTTCCAAGGTTAAGTCAGCACCTTCCCCCCCCTCCCTGCACCCCTACTCCCTGCAGTAAGGTTATTTCATGCATTTGTTATAGAGTCACATTCTTGTGTCACAGTCTGCAATCCATCCTGGGATTTCTTAACCTCCTAAGTTATTTTTTTAATTTGCATATATTAAGTTTTGCCCCTTGTGCTATAAAGTTCTGTGAGTTTTAACAAATGCATAGTGTCACGTATCTACTTTTACAGCATCATACAGAGTAGTTCTACTACCCTAAAAAAATCCCTATGCTTTACTGATCCAACCCTCCTTCATCTCTGAAGCCATGGAAACCACTAATTTGTTTACTGTCTCTCTAGTTTTGCCTTTTCCAGAATGTCATATAAATGGCATCAAACAGTATGTAGCCTTTTCAGACTGGCTTCTTTCACTTAGCAATATGCATTTAAGATTCAATGTTCTCGCATGGCTTGATAGCTCATTTCTTTTACCACTGAATAGTGTTCCATTATATAAATGTAGCACAGTTTGTTTATTTATTCTCCTATTAAAGGACATCTTGGTTGCTTCCATTTTTTGGCAATTATGTATAAAATTGCTGTAAATATTTGTGGGCAGATTTTGTATGTACATAAGTTTTCAAATCAGCTGGGTAAATACTTAAGAGTACAATTGCTGGATTATATGGTTACACTGTTTAGTTTTGTAAGAGACTGCCAAACTGTCTTCCAAAGTGGTGGCACCATTTTGCTTTCCCCCACCAATGAATGACAGTTACTGCATCCTCATCAGCAACTGGTATATTGCCAGGTTTTTTAAAAAGCCATTCTAATAGGTATGTTGTGGTATCATATTCTTATTTTAATTTTTATTTTCCTACTGACAAATGATGTTAAGTATCTTTTCATATACTATTTGCTATCATTGGTCTACTTTGTTGAGGTGTCTTTTGCCCATTTTAAACACTGAGTTATTTTCTTATTGTTTTAAGGATTCTCTGTGTATTTGAATACAAGTCCTTTGTCAGATATGTGTTTCACAATCCAGTCCATGGTTTGTCTTTTCATCTTAACAATATTCTTCACAGAGAAGTTTTTAATTTCAATAAATTCCACCATCCATTTTTCTTTCATCGATTATACTTTTGGTGCTGTATCTAAGAACTTATCATCAAAGTAAAGGTCATTTAGACTTTCTCCTATATTTCCTTTTAGAAGTTTTATAGTTTTCTTTTTTACATTTAGGTCTATGATCAATTTTGAGGGAGAGGGGTGCGTGTGTGTGTGTGTGTGTGTGTGTGTGTGTGCTCACGTTCATATATAAATTCTGTGTTTAGGTTCATTTTTTGGCATTTAGACATCCAGTTTTTCCAGCTCCATTAGTTGAAAAGAATATCTTTTCTCCATTGAATTGTCTTTCATCTTTTGTAAAAGATCAGTTGACTATGTTTATATAGCCTATTTCTGGGCTCTCTGTTGTGTTCCATTGATCTTTATATCCATTCTTTCACCAATATTTCACTGTCTTAATTACTGTAGCTTTATTATAAGTCTAGAAATTTGGTAATGTGAGTCCTCCAACTTTGTTCTTCTTCTCCTATGTTGTGTTGGCTGTTCTATATCCTTTACCTTTTCATAAATTGTAGAATCAGTTTGTCTATGTCTACAAAATAGCTTGTGGGGATTTTGACTGGGATTTATTGGATCTACAGATCAAATTAAGAAGAACTGACATCTTAACAACATTGAGTCTTCTAATCCATGAACATGGAATATTTCTCCATTTATTTAGATCTTCTTTGATCTCTTTCATCAATATTTTTTAGTTGTCTTTATATATAACCTGTACATATTTTGTTACTAATACCTAAGTACTTATTTTCTTGTGCTGTTATCATGTCAAATTTCAATTGTTCATTGCTGGCATATAGAAAATCAATTGATATTTGTACATAACTTTATACACTATGACTTTGCTACATTTGCTTATTAGTTCTAGGAATTCTTCAGAATTTTCTGTAGATAAGCATATCAACTACAAATAAAGACAGCTTGATCTCTTCCTCTCTAATCTGGGTACTTTGTATTTATTTTTCTTGTCTCGTTGCACAAGGTAGAACTTCCAGTATGATGTTGAACAGGAGTGTGATGAAGGACATCCTTACTATTAGATCTTTAATGTAATCATGTTTGCCATATATTTTAACTCTTCCATGAAACATTAATTGTAATGGTGGTAAAACATCCCCTAATTCTGATATATCATCAGTTATTTTTAACCATTTGTATAGTATTGCATATTTTGGTTGTTCTATTTTCTCCATTCTTTAGTTTCGTTATTTTTTCAATAAAGATGAAAAATATCCACCTCATGAACTTATTGTGAAACCACGGAAAGTTCTTATTGCCATGTCTGACAAAAAGTAGGCACCTGATAAAATGCTATTTTTTTGTTTTAATTATTATTAAGGCTTGTGAAAAATAAATGATTAGGGGAGTTAGGATAGAACCCATGTTTATGGGTAGAGAGTTCTCTTTACACTTTCTGAGGAAGCCATATTATGGCACTATGTCAGAGGAGTGTGGCGACAGACTGCTGGAGTTCAGATGCCGACTGTGCCACTTCTTAGTTATATGGCCTCGAGCAAGTTCCTTAACCTCCCTAAGACTCAGGCTCATCATCTGAAAAATGGGTTGATAATAATAGTACCTAACTCCAAATTTCTTGTGAGGATTAAATAAAAACGTGTGTATAAGGTTCACAAAGCATGGTACATGGAACAGACTGTGCTCTCAAGAAATATTCTTTTGATTATAAACAAGATAAAGTTTATTTGCCTCATTTATAGCTCTGGTAATATATTGTTTTAGTGGTACTTTGCTATTTTCACAGAGGTTTTTTTAATTGACAAATAATAGTTGTATATATTTATAGAGTGCGATGTGATGTTTTGATATATGTATACAATGTGTAATTATTAAATCAAGATAATTAACATCTCTATCACAATGAGATATTTGAAATTTACTCTGTTAGCAATTTTGGAACATACAATACATTATTATTAACTACAGTCACCGTGCTGTGCAACAGATCTCAAAAACTTCTGGTAATATATTTTTAAATTCTCTTAGCTCAAATTCAGAACTACCATCTGCTCTCTTCCTTTTGAAGATTAAAAGCCCACGTACACATTTTGTGCTAAAGGAGATGACATTTTCCCAACTGATCCCCACCTTTAATTAGCCTTTATTGTTTCAACAACTCCGTGGAACCATGCCAGGGGCCGTCCTCAGCACTGGCTACCAGGGTATACTGGTGACTAAGACAAACATGGTCCTCCCTCTTGGATCTTACAGTCTGATGAAAAAGTCAGACAGTAACCAAAGAATTACACCCGTAATGTGTGTTACCAAAGTGCAGAGCGCCCTATGACAGCACTGTCCAGTAGAAATATCATGGGAATCTCATATGTAATTTAAAATTTCCTGGTAGCCACGTTTTAAAAACTAAAGAGGTGAAATTAATTTCAATTTTATGTTTTTACTTAACCCAGCATATCTGAAATATTCTCGTTTCAACATGTAACCAATATAAAACGTTATTATCGATATATTTTACATTCTTTTTCTTGTACTTTGCCTTCTAACTCCCGCATCTATTGCACACTTATAGCTCACTTCAGACTGGCCACGTTTAAAGGACTCAGTGATCACATCCAGCTAGTTAGTGGCTCCTGTATTGGCCCTTGAAGCTCTGGAAGCCTGTCACAGAGAGCCTGGGAAGGTCTCTCTGAGGAAGGCACATTTTGCTGAGATTTGAAGGATGAGAAAGTCAGGAAAAGGGAGGGCAATGCGTGTTTTAGGCAGAGGGAACAGATTGGGCAAAACCTCCAAAACAAAAGTGTTTGGCATATTTGAGGGACTGCAAAACACCCTGAGCAATTGGAGCAAGGAAGAGAACAGAGTCTGGAGAGGCAGGCAGGGATGACGTCTTGAAGCGACCTTTAAACAGTGATAAGGAGTTCGGGTTTGCTCTGAGAAGAGTGGGGAGGGTGTAAATAAAAAAGTGATGTGACCAGATTGGCTCTTTGTGAAAATCACCCTTACTTCAGAGGGAAGGTGGGCAAGGACATTTCCCGCAGAGGGCAGTGTAGGGTAGTCAAAGTGGCTAACTAGAGGGTTCATATCCCAGCGCTGCCACAGTTTCCTCATCTGTGAAATGGGAATAATAAGAGTTCATCAAGGGTGGTTGTTTAGTATTTGATAAGATAATTCATGCGAAGCGCTTAGCACACAGCGCTCAATAAATGTTTGTTCTTATGCTCTCCTGAGCCCACAATAGTCTCATAGGATGAATCCACAAACCTTCCTTCTTTCCGAAACATGTGAACATCTGGGACTGCCCCTTGCCCCCTCCTTCCTTCTGTTCTTGGTCATGCACCCACAAACTACCACCCTGCATCCTGGAGGGAACCTCTTTGTAGAAAACCGAATCAAACTGGCAGTTTTCAATAATTCTTTTAGGTTGAAGTGGTAAGACAGTAATGCATTAAAAGTTCTATTTTTATTTGGAAGAGATTTGCTTTAAAATGCAACCTACCATTTTTAAAATTTTAAGCGTTACACAAAGCAGAAATTTGTAGTGTTTCCGATGCCAGGTAGAAACAGAGACAGGAAAACAGGTAAGCAGTGGAATTCTTTCTTATGATCTTGGGCAAGTGCCCCAGAGCAGGGCGGTCTCACCAGCACAGCAAGTCGTGACTACCTTCCTGCACTTGTGCTGTTTCTGTTTAATGGCTGCAAAACGCAACGCTTCCAGAGTCTGGAGGCTCTCTAAGTGAAGTAGATGGGAGCAAGATACTTGGTGCTTTCTCTGCAAACAGCCTGTTAATCACCAGATCTCATAGTGATTAACCCCAGTCTGGCTAAAAGCTTTAATCAAGGGGCTGCTGTAGCTTTGTTATAAGCAGCAGAACGTTTCTCCTTTTTCCAAGAGACATTGTGAAAGTCTGTCCTGAGGGTGAGCTATAATCCTCCTCTTACTTCCAAAAAAAGAATTATGTCCACAGTTTAAGTTTCTAGTCAATAAAAGAACACAATAACATTTGATTCCTTCTCATTGTACTTGCAGATGTTTCAAGTATTTCTAAAGCCTTTCAAATTACTTTGAATAAAAAAAAACCATGACCCTGAGGTAGAAATGCCAGGTTTCTAAAGTATGCTTAAACCTCCATCAGCTTATTTTTCCTCCAGTAATAGTAAGGCTTTAAAATTTGGTTTTTTTTTTTTCCTTCTTATGCACACTGTTGGAAACTGGAAAAATACAGAAAGGGGAAGGAAGAAAAATATAAGTGAAATTGAATTTTAAAAGGTTAATATATCACACTACTTTTTTTGGCCTCTTAAGGTACTGTTTGCATATCTAATTGAAACCATTATCTGCACTAGTGCAACTTGATGATAAAAAGAAAAAAAGACTATGTTTAGGGAACCTGGTTTATGAGCCAGATCTGAAATAAACTTGGTGCTTTATGCAGTATACCACTTTTCTTTCTTGCTTCATATTTCATATGGTATGTTTTTAAGACTATGATCGTGTTTGTTTTGTTCAGCCTTGTAAAGGCTGAAAAGGTTTCTTGAAAACATTAATGGGTTTTGCTATTCTAGGAGTTTTGCATAACCTAGATCAAATATACTACTACTCTTAGGTTTCTGAGTCCTTAAAGGTTATCCAAATCATTTGTTTGTATGTTCTTGTCCTGTATTTTTATTAAAATTGCATTCATTATAGCTTTGGCCTACTAGATTGTTTGAGGCAGAAAAAAATCTTTAAAAATTTTCAATCAATACAGACAACTACAGCTACATGCAGAGACTTACAAAAGTTAATTGAGTGCATTATTTTTAATTCAAAGTGTAAGACAAAGAACTTTTTTTCATGGTAATTATTTTACCTTTCCCAACTGGGAGATGCTATGCTATTAAAATAATGGCTTAGGGCATTTTACATAGCATGCATTTAAATGCTAGCAGAGTATGTTTATATTTTGCTGTTGGAAATTTTTGTCTTAATTGATTAATTTGTTCCACATTAATATTTATTAGTCTTAATACAGAAACCAATGGCTATGTTCAAGAGGCCAAGGATAGACCACTTTTTCAAGAGTTTACCCAGAAGAAATATCCCATCCAAAGTTACCTTCAATGCAAGCTTCACAGTTTATCAACATGTATGTAGAGCCATGATCCATGACTAGGGTGTTCTACTTTGGGGAATTGATTCTGAGACAATAACCCCAAATACGAGTGAGTGAGGGGAACTTTTGGCCTAAGTTCATAGCATATTTATACTAGCAAAGTATTAAAAACAACTTAAAAGTGCAGTGATGAGAAAATCATTAAATCGTGCTATATGCATTCAATGGAATTTTTATATGATATTACAAAGAATTTAGAGTCATATATGAAGTTGCTTGTGATTTAGTGTTATGTAAAAAGGAGAGATACAAAATTTTATCTAGAATATGATTACACTTGAGTTAAAAATAAAACAAAACCCACATTTAGACAAAAGAGATTAATATTAATATTCCAAAATATTAATCATATTTGTCTTTTAGCAGTTCATTTCATATGATTAAAATTTTTTATATTTTCCAGTGAACATGAATGCATTATTTTGTAATGGAAGAATATGAAAAAGGGTAAAACCAATAACTGATAATCTGACTTTCCAATGTCTATTCTTAACAATGGCAAATCTATAGCATCTTCTCATATAATGTCTTCCTGCTCCTCTTCCCAACCCCAGCTCTCTGCTAGAGTCAGACTAGGGGACTCAGAATACCTTAAACTTCCATCATGTGACTTTGGCTCTGGGGTGCAATGCCATTCTGCTTCCTCTCTATCCATCAGATCCGGTTCATCGTAAAGCCCCTGTTCAAATCCTGCCTCCTGCGGGAAGTTTCCTTAAGCCACCCTGGGCAACTGTTGCCCTCCCCTCTCCTTCCCCCAACACAAACCTTAAGTCTCTATAAAGTACGTGTGTATATGTGATAGGACTCAGCTAGATGTGGTTCCCGTGTGTCCGTGCCAGCCAACAGAGGATGCAGGAGCATCCTCCCGCCTTATGAAACCACCTGCTGACTGTCAGTGCGGACACTGATGAGCGGCAAGTGGGCAGTGACTGCCTGTACAGTGTAGTATTTTCTCACTGTTCATTACCTTAACTTAAAAATCAACTGTAGAGTTTCCACGTTAAATGTGAGTCACTTATTTTGAATTTAACACATTACCTAAAAGTATTTGTGAGAATTTTTAAGATTTTTGACAGATTCAGCTTATACCTTCAGAAGCCTATAGTTGGCTATACATGAATACTTGTTGCTCTCTCAAGAGTCAAATCATTGTGCTTCTTAAGTGCTAAATCTGAGAACAATGCTTGTGTTATGTTTGCAATGAAATATACAAATAAATAGAATACATTAATATTTTGTAAATACTTGCTATGATCTGCTATGTATACTTTGCCAGGCGTAGCTAGTATATAAATCAAATAGCTATAAAACGTTTAATTATATACTGACTCTAATACTTTTTTTGTTTTAATTTTTCACGTGTTTTCATACTTTTGAGGGTGTTATTGGTGCCTTAAATAGTAGAAACTTGACATTTGCAATCAATATTCTTAAACATTTCCAGAATTGTTGAATGAATGAATATTTCTAAAAATGCTATGTGGTCTGCTAGGCTCGCTCTCTAGCCAAGTGTCCTTATCTTGAAGACCACCCTCTGTGGAGGTTGGTGGTGGTAACATTTTTCCTGGCTGCTTTTCATGCATACAAGCGTGGGTGCATTCTCTTCTTTTTCCTTCAAGTCACTCAGAAACAAAAATTGCTGCATGTTGGGTTGCACGTCAGGATCGCATATGACTAGGGGCCGCTCAAATGTTAAATTCATACTTTTTGTGTGCCTCATCTGTATAGTGGAGGGTTAGTAAATATGTCCTTAAAATTTTTTTAGGAGGAGTTCTAAAACAGGTTTATTCTTCTAACTTTTTATGGAAGCATAACATATACACGTAAGAAAGTACACACATCATTTAGGTCAACGCATTTTCACAAACACAATCACTTAAACAGCATTCAGATCAAGAAACAGACATCACCATCACCTCAAAAGCCCACCTCATGTTTCCTGCTAGCCACTCCCCACTCTCCTGCTTTCTAAGAGAATGGTAATCTGTTTCAATACTGCGTATCAATGAAATCATATGATATATACCTTTTGTATCCACCTTCTTTCCTTCAACGTTATGTTTGTGAGATTTATCCACATTGTTGCAACCATTTGCAAATTGTTTTTTCTCATTCCATTATGGACCATATAATTTATTATCCATTCTGTTGGTGGTAGGCTATTGTGAATAACACTGCTCTGAACATTTCAGTATAGGTCTTTTAGTGAATATGTTAATATGTACACATTTCTGTTGGGCTTTTATGTAGTAGTGGATTTCTGGAGTGTAAGGAATATAAATGTTCAGATTTAGATCCATATATGGACTTCTGGAAATATGTTAACCCCTGAAATTATAAACACAATTTTGGATATATGTGCATACATCTTGAAGGTTCATCACTTTTATGAAATACTCAAAAGTGTCCAAAAAACAGTCAGAAATACTTATCGAAACCATGAAAACTTAAAACTGGTCTCATGTTTATAAAGGGAAAATAAGAGGAAGTCAAAATGGTAGAGAAGGATGGTTTTCAGGTCTCCAGAGCAACCTTGTTTCTAGAACTTCTTCGATCTAAGGGAAACATAAAGGTGTCAACTTGAAATTAATACTTCACCCTTCCAACCTAAAACACCTTACTACAGATTCGAACTGAAAAAGAATGTTATTCCCAGGAAGGAAGAAGCAAAAGTAAAATAGTCCACAAATTAATTGCCAACATCCATAAGCAGTCTTGTCATATTTAACCATGAAGAGCAAAACTGGAATTTCAGAAATGAAAGTAGGAAAAATACTTTCCATTCTTTTCATGCCACTGACAAGGTACAAGCTCCTCAGAGATTTCTCCACATATTAATCAAATAAATATTTAATGAATAATCTGTATGCACAAGGCACCACAGGGATTCTGAGATAACAAAAACACAATTTTTGATTTTAAAGAGTTCATGTAGTGCTTAGAGAAACAGACATGTAAGTAACTGCGGTACAAACAATGAAATATATGCAGTAAGGGAGATTCTGGAAACACAGGGGGCTCAAGAATAAACTCAGGACACGATTGATGTCTGGTGGAAATATATTCCATAAATCCCTCAAAATCAAGAAAATCAGGAATACCCTTATATGATCACTAATCTCTCTAATTTTTTTTCAGTTTGTTTCATCACATGCATTGCTTAGGAATCTTCAAAACTCCAAGGATAATAAAAATCACCTATAGTTAGCTATATATTTTTTAAAGCAGTTTCCATACCTTCTCAGATTGTTTTAGAGGGCGTGTCTTTAGTTGGGCCAATCTCATTTTTAAACATCTTGTAACCCAAACGTAGGCTATAACCAAAACTTAGCATCATTTACTAGAATAGTTTCCTTTGAACTCTAATCAATCAGCTTAACACAGCACAGATGACATTCTCAAATGTCTGTGAAATAAGTTATTTGCATGTTTTTATTCAAACTAGAATTACAAGAGAAGTCATTATATAATATATGTTATTATACATAGGATATCATTGTGTGTTACTGTTACATACTTTTAAGGACTAATCTACTGTATACCCAATGGGTTTGTGAAAATACTTACAAAATTTTAAGAGACAGGGACTTTGCCTGTCTTTCAGGGTATCTAAAATAGCTGTAATCTTGATTATTATATATTAGAAATGGGCATGCTTATAATACTTATAAATTCATTCTCTACATTTGGGTTTTAACGTCCCAGGTTAGTAGCCATTTCTCCTGCTTTTTTGGTGGGGAGAAAATGCTAACTTTGGGGTTTTTCACACTTTACAAGTCTGGCTTCCCTGAACACAATGAAGGCCTGAGCATGTGACCCAAACTCTGCCAGTCTCTGCAAAATTCGCTTTTTTGGTGAAGGTGACGGGGAAAGGGCTGAGTTTCCAGGGTCTGTTGAACATACTTTGAGAGTCTCAGTGATGCTCAGTGGCAGGGGCCAGGGGCCTGGCTGAGGTGACCTGCGGTGTGTGTGGGCCTTGTTCCTGCCTGTGTTGTCCCTCAGCCCATCTCTGCGGCTCTTCCAGAGATCTCTGAGTTTTTAATTATCCATGAATAAATTCCTGTTCTGCTTCAACTAGCTACAATAAGGGTAAGGATTGATATACTCAGCACATACTGAAAATACTTACTTTATGCTATTGAAATTTAGATTCTTTTTGTAAACACTTTTCTTCATTTTCAAATACTAATTTCATAAATATGAAATGTGATTATTTTTCGCCTTATTCTCTTAGAAGGGTAATGTAGGGATTATGTTGCATTTCACCTATTCTTAGAAACCTTAATAAATGGTTATATAATGAATTTGGTTCAGATGAATTATTGGTCATTTAGAAACTTTGAAGTGTGTTATTTGTGAATATTAAGTATATTATTCTAATACCCTAGGGGCCAAATATATTTTCTTTAATAAATTGTAAGTATTTGATTTTTCTGGTTACTTGAGTATCAAAAACATAAAAACAAAAGTGATTAGGAAGTGATTCCTTTAACTAGAAAACATACTGGCTTATTTAAAGTAACATAAATATTTTTAGGGTGATGACCTTATCATTATGTCAACCAGACCCCGTCTTTAGGGAAACACTCACATTTTAGTAAGGGATTATGAAGTTAGGGATCCACAGGGTGCTACTGGTACTCATCTAATTCTTTGATGCTCAAAGTATGGTTCGCAAACCAGTAACATCAACACCATTTGGCAGGAATGGAGAATCTCAGGTCACTGAGATTCAATTTCAGACCAACATAACTGGAATCTGCATTTTAATGATATGCCCACATGATTATACAGATATTAAAATTTGCAAAGCACTGATTTTATGTATCATTTTACCAGACACAAAACCCAGCCATTAAAAAAACAAAAGAGGAAGGGCATTACTTAATAGTCCCATCTGTCAATAAGTTTCTACTCAATTGCAACTCACTGAATGTGATTCTTCACACCACAGTGCTTTGGAAACAGCCATTTTCCTCCCAACACCCCTCATATACCTGAACACATTATGTCCCCCTCAGTTTTGTCTTTGGTTTCCAACAATGAAGGCTGCCAGAATGAATGAATCAATGAAGAAATTCTACCATTTATTCAATAAATACTTGTTGGTAGTTCTGTGTGCCTAGAGCTGGGGGTAGAATAGTGAGCAAAACAAAGTTCATGTCTTCCTGGAGCTAACATTTCAGTGCAGAAGACAGATAAGAAAGCATAAAATATGTCACGTGTGGTAAGTGCTGTAGCAGCAGGGTTAAGAGTTTGGGTTCGGGGACAGGGACCCAATATACTATAGGTTGTGCAGAGCAGGCTGCTCCGAGAAGGTACATTAGAGCAGAGACTTGAAGGAAGTGAGGTGTGAGTGAGCATGGGGCCATCCGGAAAGTGTGTGTTCAGGCAGTAGGGAGTGGGCTGAACCCGGCAGACAGAAGAGGTAATATCAGAGAGGTTGCAAAGCTGCAGACACACAGCTGCACATTAGGGAGTTTGGCCGTCACTGAGTGGGAGGAGAAGCCATTGGAGGGTTTTAGACAGAGAGTACCATGATCTGACCCATGGCTAGGACCATTCTGGCTATGGGGCTGGCCATGTTAGGAGGGGGGAAAATGGAAACTTCCAAACCTCTTAGAACACTATCACGATCTCCAGATAAAGGGTGATCATGGCTTGGACCAGGCATGTGTGGCTGTTAAGCACTTGAAATGTAGCTGATTCAGAATTAGGAACTGAATTTTTAAATTTTAATTAATTTAAATGTAAATGCCTAGTGAGGCTAGTGGCTAATGCATTGGACCACACAGTTTAGAGGTCATAGATAATATCACCACATCTTTTCTTTCTTCTGTGCTATTAGTGCAGTATTGGGCAGATAGGCAGTACTTAATAAGTAATTTATAGATTTAGCAACAAAATTATTTCTCTGGCCCCTTCTAGCCTTAAATATCTATGATTCTATGCACCCAAAATAGTTCTGGCCTTTTCCAGTGTCTTCTATCTTGCCATTACATTTAGTGTCTTGAGAACTTTTTAGTTGCTTAGGTCATCCTTTGTACAGTCATGTGTCGCTTAACAACAGGGATACATTCTAAGAAATGCATCATTAGGTGATTTCCTTGTTTTATGAATATCATAGAGTGTACTTATACAGACCTAGTCTACTACACAACTGGGCTATATGGTATAGCCTATTGCTCCTAGGCTACAAACCTATATAGCATGTACTGTACTGAATACTGTAAGCAATTATAGCACAATGGCATTTGTGTTATCCAAACACAGAAAAGATAATGAGTTGTGCTACAATGCTACAACGTCATTAGAAGATAGGAATTTTTCAGCTCTATTATAATCTTAGGGGATCACTGTCATATACACAGTCTGTCACTGAGGCAAACACTGTTATGCAACACATTTTAGCAAATGTTTCATGGGCTCTGACAAACAGTAAAATAAAGATGTGCTGTGACTTCCAGTGTCCTATGTCAATGGACTGCTTTTATTTTTTTGACATTTAAACCTGTATAGTGAAGTAGAATTTTGGAAAATTGTCAACATATTCTGTACAAAATATCTAAAGGATTTATTAAAGACCCATTGCAAAATATATGTTTACCATAATTTTGTAACTTTTCTCTTTTTAAAAAAATCATACAAGAAATAATATAATGCTGTGGGGCTACAGACTGGTACCGGTCTGTGGTCTGTTAGGGACTGAGCCGCAGAGCCCCTGCCCGCCTGCCAGTCCATGGAAAAATTGTCTTTCATGAAACTGGTCGTGGTGCCAAAAAGGTTGGGACCACTGATATAATGTATTCTCATTGCAAGCGACCCCAACAATGTAGAAGTCTGTAGAGAAAAGTATTCAAGTGTCTTTTACCACTGCGGCCTTTGTCACCCACCATTGCCAACCCCGTCTCCACTTGCTACCCTGTTCAGAGTTTGTGGTGTTTCAAGTCCTTTCACGATGATATATCCGCACATGCATATAGTTTTTACATGAATGGAATCATGCTATATGTATTTTTCTATTCCTTGCTTTTTAAATTCAAGTCTTAAACATCTTTGCATGCTCGTAAATATATTATGGAAACATCTCAATTTTAGATGGCTGCAGAGTGCTGTACCCATAGGCTTGGTCAGGTTTAGGTTCTATCTCTTTTGGAAGATTTTAGGTGGTGTTGTGATTTTTTGTCAGGTGGAACATAGTGTCTGGTTGATTTTTCCTTATTAATATTATATTAATACTATAATAATAATAAAATAATAATATAATAATTGTTATATTAATATTAGCAGCTGCTGATGCTCAGTACCTAAATTCATTAATTCACATTGCAAAATGACAAGGTTTTATGTCAATCATTTCCTTTTTGTTTGCTTGCTGAAATTATTCTAGAAGGAGATGCTTACACTCATCTGTTATCTAGTTATCCAATATCACCATTCATATATAAAGGCAGGATAATCTTTTCTTATATTTACCCAGTTTATAAGATGATGAATTCGTTCTCTCTCATTATGAGAAGGTAACCAATTAGGTAGGTAACCAATTTTCCCAATACTATTATAAACTCATAAATTTGAATATATTTGATCAGCTTCAATCCATTATAATCATTATACTTATTGAAGGTCAAATTGTTCTGAGTTCTTTTTGTCATAACCCTGTAGTCTTTGATAGCTTCTTTATCACCTTGTATGACAGGTTATTTTGGCTCATCTTATACATTTCTTGCCCCTGGAATCAGTCATTTCTCCCAAGAAGTCTTGATTTCTTTGTGTGGGAATGGGATTTCAAGACTCAAGATATTCATTGCTATTGGTTTGCTCACTGTTTCAAAGTTATAATATATATATATATATATATGTATATAGGTGTGCACACATATCTATATATCTTTTTTTTCACAATGAGAATCCTGGGTTTTCAAGGACACAGGGTTAATAGAATTAGAATATCCTATGATTTCTTATTTGCTTTATCCTTCATTATGTATAAAATAGACTGATGTTAACAATGGTAAAAGTCTGTCAATAAATGATTGTTAAATAAATATGGCATATTCGTACAATGACATGCAGCTACCAAAAAGTGCATATAAGTGTAAAAAAAGAGTGAGGTAGCTCTTTATATTCTGATATGAAAAGATCTCTAAAATATGTTGTTAAATGAAGAAATAGATTCAGGCCAATGTGTATGCTATTTGTGTAGGAAAGGAGTTGGGGCTAGAATGTATATTTATTAATACTTTGTTTGTATATGCCAATTAATTTACCATCTTCAGCACAAGAGCATTTTCTGAAATGTGTTGTGCAAACCATTTGTGTGCCTTTGGAACACAGCAGGAGTCTGACCCCCTGGCTTCAGAGAAAGTGGAGTTTCACTGTAATTTTTCCAATTCATTCTATCTTAAAATACTAAATAAATGTTAAAACTTCCAGTATCCGTCATGCTCAGATTTAAATTCGAGATGATAAAAGGAAATGGCATGGTGTTGTAGCCCTTATTTTAATAAGCGTCACTCTGTAAAAGTTTCAAGAATCGAACCCTGTCTTTAAATCTATATTCACTTTATTTCCCATAAATGCTCAACACCCGATTTCCAAATTTGGAATTTATTGCCAGAATTTCTTGTAATGGAAACGAGGGTGAATGACGAGGCCAAGGATTAGATTTGTAAAAAGAGGAGGGAAAGGGGGTTGAATAATCCTTCCATACCAATCACAGTTGTGAGGATAGACACACCATAATGGGCAGTGGCCTCTGTGGAGTATTATGGTTGACTTGTGGACATCTCTTAGCTTCTAACACTCAAAGCAGATTTAATAGTAATATGCTGGTATTATCATTATAAGAAAATCTAGGTCTGATCAGGCTAATTTGTGGGGGGGAAATAAATCACTTTGCAAGAACTCAAAGAGAACCATTCTCTAAAGTTAGCATTTTATTTTTTGCCTCCAAATATCTGGCTTCAGAGTGTCTACTAGATGTAGACACACTTCCTGGAAAGCAAACACTCAGAGGATCCTATCTATGAAAAGAAAGATTAATATCTCATTGAGGCTATGTCTCACCACTAGAAGAAAGCAGAAACAATCTTATATTGTAAATTAGGACTTGAAGGAATCATTCTAGAAACATGCCATCTTGTGGTACTGCACTGGGATATGTTGGAGAGAAACTTGAGCCATTTGCCAGCACCTGGTAGAGAACGGTGCTCCCAGCCCAGTTGACAGGAGCGTCTGAGCAGCCTTTTGCCTGGAAGCACTGCCTTGGTCCAGTTTTACAGACTCACCAAGCTGCCTTCAGTGCTCTTAAGTCACTTCATATAGTAAAACACAAATAATCAGACTACAGCCTGAGGCCAAACTGTAGACCCCAGATCCCCTGAATTATAAGCCCACTTAAAAAATATATGGACATACATATTTATTGGCTTGGCTTGAGGAGTCTCAACTCAGTGAAATACACACATGAAGTATCCTCTCCCCCACTGACGACTAGTAGCTGTGTTGAGTTGAATGCTTTCTTTCTCGCTGGTTCTTAGCAACCATGAAAACACTCAGTCTTGATCCATAAAGTTTTGTCACTTTGGGCCCTTAAAATATTATTTCAGCTATTAAGGATTAGTCAAGTATGTGTTTTTAACTTTCAGCTCTAGTTGGAGTCGAATCCCTGAGGAGGCTGGGCCGGCTGTCCCTGCCTTTGATGAGGCGGGGGTGTGGTCTGCCCCTCCCACCCCCACCTAGCTCTGCTGTTGCTGCTCTGTAGCTGGTATGTGGAAGGAAAGAGGGAATGAAGATGTTTCTTCTTTTGACGGGTTAGGACGATTTTTTTCCCTTAGATGAAACAGAAAGGCCGGAGCCTGCTAGAGTCAGAGAAATATCTTTCACCCAGCTGGGATAAGACACTCCTAAAATCTTCTTCTAGAGAGTCAGCCTTCATTATGGAGAATACTCTGAGTATATTTCACGATTACTCTTTTCCTCTCCTTGCCAGAGCCACAAGGTGATCTTTTTTTTTTTTTTTTTTTTTTTGGCTTTCCATCAAGAAAACCTGGTGGGGTTGAAGTAGCTAAAATCACAAAAGTGTGGGGGCGCACCTAAGACTGCTCGCCACCCGCAGGAGTTTCCCCCTCTCCAGCTAGTTCACACGCAGCCTCCACAATTCGTCAAGATTGCATTTATGTATTCCTACCAGTTTGTGGCTTCTGCTCCAGGTAAGCAGATCTCAGCAGTTACTCTCTGGATTCTCCTGTCTGTCCAAATTTAAGATGGCAGTTTGCTTTGCAATCTTAGTTCTCTGATGAGTCCAGGAGAAATCATTATTTTCACATCGTTCAGCTTTCTCTTGCTGTAAGGACACATGTGACAACTTTCAAGCTCTTGACGTGTCTAAGCTGAAACTGGAGATCTATGAGCCCATTTTCAACTAGGAAAGACTGGGGGGAGAAAAGGCCTACAAATGGAAGCCAAAGAAGTCTATAGATGGTTTTTCCATTATTTCACAAACAGAAAAACTTATGTAGTTATTTCAGAGTGTTGAAATCTGCCTATGAGTATGACTTAGTCCCTACTGTAATTTCATCTGGGCAGCCCCAAAGTGTGATGACATTGATGATAATTATTATGAGAATGAGACAGTCATTTCAAAGACCTTTGTTGTATTATTCCCAAATGCCAAAACAAGGGAATGTAGTTCCTAAAAGTATATCATTTTCACTAAAAAAATGAGATACTTTTCTCCCTACTCCCAGAGATTTCATCAGCTAACGTAAGGAAAGGGGGAATTTGAAATCTAAGACATGGCAGCATTTAGTTGCCGACTCACATTTTAATTGTGGAGTCTTAGAAGTTTTGCTTTCCCAACAAGATCAGGAGCCAGGTGCTTTATCAGAGTCCTAGTGGAGGCGAGCTCGCTGCTCTGCACACCCTGGGCTTTCACTGAATCCTGGCAGTGGATCGGGTGTGGACTTGCCTGACTTTTCATGGCGCTGGGTTGCCTGGGTTCTGCCAGCAGCTTTGTGTCCCAATCTTGCTGATTATTCTTGTCTCTTGGCTTAAAATGTCAGGCCTTGCAAAAGGCTTCTGCGACCAAGTACTTGAGTAAAAAGAATTACCCCTTCAAAAGGGTCTGAATATGGTTTTTCGCGAGGCCTATTACAGTGCCTTATAGCTCATTCTAATCTACCAGGGAGTTATTGTGCACCTTGTAATGGAGGCTAAATTCATATTTTTCATCACCTGATTAGTATTTCTAAATTGGCTCTGGTGCCAAAAGGAATATTTTCCCTTACGGTTTCTCCTTTTCAGTAGTAATATAAACATAATAAAAAGCAGTAGAAAGAGCATCCCCTTTCCAGAAACAAACAAAAACCAATTACGGTCAGTCCTGAGGGAAGTCTTCTGTGGAGAAAGCCAAGAAAAGCAGGGAGAAAGCTGAATGGCTCTGCCTTTATCTGTCCTCCCTGCCTAGCTCTTTAGGATCACATTGTCACAGCCCAATTTGGATTCTTTCATGCCCAGGTGGGGAGGACGAATTTTTATCAGCACATGATTGATGTGTTGAAATCTGTGAAATTTAATTGGAGAGAGGCCCATTCCTTTTAGAGCTCATTGGTGATACGTGTTTTCTGGCTACAGGGCAAAGCACAGGGCAGCCCTAGGAAGCAATCCCAGCAAGCTCCGTGCTAAGCTGCGTCCGCCTTCCCCAAAGGAAGAGTGCCGGGGACGACGCGGTACGGCAAGCACCTGAAGGCTGGGGTGGCACCTTGGCACCCCTCCCCACTCGGTGGCTGCTGTGACCACCCTGCCGTGCTGGTCCTGGGCCTGTAACTCTCACATCAATTCCATGCCCTTCCTGCGCTCTGCTGTGCATTGCTGGGGGCCCGGCCTCCGCAGAGTGTGTTTCCCAGGCTTCCCTGTCCTGGGTCTTGCCTTTTGGCTGGTTTTCTTGCTTTGATTCTAATACCCACTTGCTGCTTCTTTCTCTCTTCCATTTAACCTAACCACTTTTAAAATGAAATTCTTTTTCTTATTTCTCTGGCTTCTAGCTGGAGGAAGATTGGATGTGGGAGGGTCTCACCTCCCTCTAGGCAGTTGTCGGGTGGCATCTGTAGCAGTGGCCGTACCTCTAGGGTCCCTGGAGCCCTCTGGGGCTCCAGCTCCCACCAGGACACCTTGGCTCAGGCCCTGGGATGCTTGCTCCTCCCTCTGTCCCTCTGCTCGAGGGCCTCCTGCTTGGCTAATATCTCACAAAGCCACTTCCCGACATTAAATTCCCTCTGTGGTACATACTCAGAGTGGTTTTCATTTCCTGGGTGCATTTTGCTGCTACTCCCTTCCCTGCTGTAGTTGTCTTAGCCGTGAGGGGGCAGTTCCTTAATGCTAAATGTTTTGCTGTTACAAAGTTGCCTTTTAAAAAGTTAATTCAGGCTGGGATCGGTGGCTCACGCCTGTAATCCTAGCACTCTGGAAGGCCGAGGCGGGTGGATTGCTCAAGGTCAGGAGTTCGAGACCAGCCTGAGCAAGAGCGAGACCCCCGTCTCTACTAAAAATAGAAAGAAATTATTTGGACAACTAAAAATCTATATAGAAAAAATTAGCCGGGCATGGTGGTGCATGTCTGTAGTCCCAGCTA
>CAUYSK010112321.1:0-13894 GCA_963575035.1 Avahi laniger
AACTAAAAATATATAGAAAAAAATTAGCCAGGCATGGTGGCGCATGCCTGTAGTCCCAGCTACTTGGGAGGCTGAGGCAGAAGGATTGCTTGAGCCCAGGAGTTTGAGGTTGCTGTGAGCTAGGCTGACGCCACAGCACTCTAGCCCGGGCAAAAGAGTGAGACTCTGTCTCAAAAAAAAAAAAAAAAGAATTAGCACTGCGCCTCATACAAGCAGCGTCCAATAAACCTTTTTTAAAAGATGAGTGCTTTATTTAACCTTCCCTTCTGCTCCTTCCCAATAGCACCTTTCTCTATTCTAGCCCACTCCCCCACTTTCTAGCCTCATTTCCCCCAGAAAGGAGCACATGGGTGCTCCTGGCCACCGCGCCCCCAACCTTGGCCTGAAACAGCTTCTCACTTCCCCACTGCAGTTTGATTCTTCTCATGTTCTTTCTCCTCCAAAATCTCTTCATTGTCCCTGCCCTTCTCCCAGCCCCCTGGAATCTTTCCCTCCTCTTATTCCCTCTGTCCCTTAGTGTCACTGGCTTTTGGTGGCTAACAGGGCAGCTTCCATCCTATTCTTTATTCTTTTATAACATAGAATCTAGGCTCCCTTCTATCCAATGGTAAGCCCCTTAAGATGCACAGGCTGATGCCATAGGCCTTATTCCTAGACCCTACTCACAGTAAAGCCTCAGAAAAGTTTTTTTGTTGTTGATAAGGAGTATTAATCAGAACCTGTTGGGATGTAATAGGAACTGAACTGAGGCTGTTTTATTTTATTAATAAAAAAGGGGGGAGAGGAGAGAGGAGGGAGAGGGGACAGGTATATACATACACAAAGAGTGCAATGCGCACCACCCGAAAGATGGACATATTTGAAACTCGGACTTGGGGGGAAGGAGGGGGTAAGGGCAACATACATAACCTAAATATCAGTATCCCAATAATATGCTGAAATAAAAAAAAAAAAGTAATTCACTGGCCTACATAACTAAAAAACCCAGGCTGAATCCAGGGACTTCCTCTGCATCAGCTGCGTTCTGAGGCAGGCTCTCCAGTCCTGAGGGCAAGATGGCCACAGGCTTACATTCTGTTGGCTTAGTACCATCAGGGAACAAGAATTCCCCTTTGCTAAGAGTTCCACAAAAAGTCCCAGAAGTGATTCTCATTGGCCTGTTTTGGGTCATGTGCCCATTCTGACTCAATCACTGTGGCCAGGGACATGTAATGTTCCTAGGCTATAGCATCCCGCTTGGATGGCCAGGCCTGCATTATATACCTACTCCTAGACCTAGGATGAGGTTATCTGCCTCCAGCCACATGGATTCGTTTCTTCAAACGAAACTGCTGGCTGGGGAATAGTTATGAAGAGAACAGGGAATTGATGTTGGGCATGCCAAACAAAAGACATAGACTATAAGGATTTCTGGTGCCCAGCTTCAGCAAGGACCTGAAAATACCTTAGGTCAGCTGACACATTAGAATCATAGGTTTGCTCTGGCCAGGAGAAGATGTTCTTTCCCAAAGTCTGGGTGGTTCACCAGGGACAGTACAAGAATCCCAAGCTGAGGTACTTGCTCAGTCCTGGCACTTACACGTTCAGGAAGACTATGATTTAGTCGGTCCAGGGTAAACTCATTCTTTTTCAGAGCTCCACAGGTGATTCTGCTGTACAGTCAAGGCTGAAAAATTCTGCTCTATGAAAAGATGTTCTACTGTAGCAAGAAGATTGAGATCAACTTTTAGAGACAATGTCCCCCGTGTTAGAATTAGAATGTTTTTCCCTCACTGCACAACTTTTCAGAAAATGGTCACTGGGGTTTTCTTGGAGTCTGATAGGGTGGGTGAACTGAGGGTGATCCTATGGGTCTAAAGCCCCTGAAAATAACAATAGCCACCATTTATTCAATGCCTCCTGCAAGGCAAGCACTGAGCTTTGGGACTTCACAGAGAGAAGCCCGTGTACATTTTAGTCTTCACGACAATCCTTCCATGTGGATATTATTAACATTAGCCCCATTTTACGGTTGAAGAAAGTGAAATACAAAAGCTTGGCCAAGGTACCCCACCAGGGAGTAGCAAAATGGGTATTCAGACCATTTGACCCTGCAGGAGGCCTGAGGGAGGCTCATCACTTCTGCCCCTAACAGACAGCTTGGTAGGCAGGGGAGTGCTCCCGCACCTCGCCCATGCACTTGGAATGGGGCGCTCAGAGACAAGGAAGTCCTGATTTATTGCTGAATTCCTTAATTATAAGAAAATGTGTTGCGGGGGGACAGCTACACAGGGATGAAGCCCAAGAGAGTTATACCCCTCCCCCATTTAACCCCCTGACCCCGACCTCCTGAGGCTGTTTGAGCTGAGACTCTGACCCGACCCCTTCCCTCCTGGTGGTGTCAGCACCCTCCTTCCACACACGCACTTGCTTTCTTTTTAAATTCAGAAAAACAGCACCTCCCCTGGTTTCAGAGCGAGAGCCGGAGACTTCCCTTCCCGGAATCCCTGTTCCCTTTGGGGAGCGCATGTGACTGCGTCGTGGGGGCGGGGAGGGTTTCCCTGTTAGCCTCCGGCTCTCGGGAGACCCGCGGGAATCGTTTCCCCAACCCCCACACCACCCCCGCCTTGGCCTGGCTCTCAAAGGGGAGTGTTATGCCAGAGTCTGGGCGCCTCGGTAGTGGCGGCTCCCCGGGGACTGCAGGGAGAGCCCAGGCTACAGCGCCTGCTCAGTGCTCGCGCACTGCGTCTGCGGCGCCCCCGCCTGGCGCCGCGCCCGGCGCAGCATCCGGGGGACTGAGCTAGGAGGCGGCGGAAGAGCCCGCTCGGCCTGGTGCCCGGGGGCGCAGCTGGAGAGGGGACCTCCAGAGGGCAGCACCGAGCCGCGGAGCAGGTCCTCTCTTCGCTCCAAGCCTGGGGTCCCCAGACAGCTCATAGGGAAGCCCCCACTTCAGAATCCGCAGTGTCTGCCAGGCCCTCACCAGGATGGATCAGGGTGGGGAAGTGCCCCGCCACCACGAGAACCGTTAGCTCCTGGTGGGAACAGGAGTCAGGCTTCTCCTAGGGCAATCAGGTTCCCCATCCGCCCCTCAGAGGGGGACCCTTCACCAGCGGGAGCCAGGGAACAGCTCTTCGGCTCTGGGTGGCGCACAGGGGACCCAGGGCACCGACAGCCCCATCCATCCCACAGATGGGTGGCGGAAACGAGACGTCTCACTACTACGCAGTGTCCCAAGAACCATGTGGCCATGATTCCTTGCCTCAGTTTCCCCGGGACACCTGGAAAGTCACCGTGCCATCGGTCGAGGCCTGAGGTCAAGGCCCCGCCTCTCCTGGGCGGCCTGTGCCCGAGCCGGCCCAGCTGCTCCTCCCTCCGCTCCCGGATCGCTCCCACGGTCCCTGAGGTGGGCGGGCGGGCCCTCGATGACAGTGGCAGAATCCCAACCCGAATCGCCCTCGCCCCCGCTCTGGGTCCGGGCTTCCCCAGCCCAGTGCACGCCCGGGAGCCGCCTGTGTAGCCGAGCGCCCCGCGTTACGCGCCCTGCGCTCTCCCTGTCTGGGCGTCCCCGGCTCCTGCGCACGCTCGGGCTCCGGGCTTGGAACCAGGGAGGGGGGAGGGAGCGAGGGAGCAACGAGCAACGGCCCGGAAATACCATATAAGGAGCAGGAAGGATCCCCCCGCCGGAACAAGCCTTATTTGGGCAGCGCCTTATTTGGAGTGGCCAGACATGGCCCGGCCGCTTCCGGCTCCGGGGGGAGGGCAGAAGGCGGAGGGAAGGGGCGGAGGCAACGCTGGGAACTCCGGGACAGCTTGGTTCGGGAGGCCCCAGCTGCGGCTGCAGCGCTAGGCTTCCTCGAAGGCTGGGCTCCCGGGATTCGGGAGCAGGCGCGGGACCCGGGGTGCGGGATGGAGGTGACCGCCGCTGTCGGAGAGGGGGCTTCACGTCACTCTGGGTCCTCCTGGCCGGTCCTGCCATATTAGGGCTTCCTGCTTCCCATATATGGCCATGTACGTCACGACGGGGGCGGGCCAGTGATGTTTCAGACCCTTCAAATAGAGGCGGATCCGGGGAGCCGCGAGAGATCCCAGCGCGCAGAACTTGGGGAGCCACCGCCGCCATCCACCACCGCCGCCAGCTTCCGCCGCCGCAGGACTGGCCCCTGCCCCAGCCTCCGCAGCAGTGCCGAGTCCACACCGCCCGCGGCGAGGGCGAGCCTTGGGACCCCACAGCGCTCTCCCCAGTGTGCCCCGCGCCCCGCATGTGACCCGGCCAGGCCCCCGCGAGTGTGTCCCCCGCAGCTCCGGCCCGGGCTGCACCCACCCGCCCCAACACCGGCTCTCCCGCCCGATCGTCCAGGATGGCCGCGGCCAAGGCCGAGATGCAGCTGATGTCTCCGCTGCAGATCTCCGACCCGTTCGGCTCCTTTCCGCACTCGCCCACCATGGACAACTATCCCAAGCTGGAGGAGATGATGCTGCTGAGCAATGGGGCTCCCCAGTTCCTCGGTGCCGCCGGGGCCCCAGAGGGCAGCGGCGCTAACAGCAGCAGCAGCAGCGGGGGCGGTGGAGGCGGAGGGGGCGGCAGCAGCAGCAGCAGCAGCAACAGCGCCTACAACCCTCAGGGGGAGACGGGCGAGCAGCCCTATGAACACCTGACCGCAGGTAAGCAGTGGCCTACCCCGCGGAGGATGAGCCCTTTCGCCACCATGCTGGCGTCCAGACCTTCACCGCAGGAGTGCTCCTGGACCTTAGGGATGCGACCGGGGTTTCCCTTCTATTCCTCGCATCCCCAGGGTCATGTGTTAGAGGGATACCTGGGGACACCCCCCACCACCCACCCTTGTCCCTAGAGGTGCGCAGAGGACCGAGCTTTTGTTTGGATGTAGAGCTCTGGAGCTGCGTGGGTGGGCAGCGAGTGGGAGGACTTGTTTTGATGAGCAGGGCTGCGCCCCCACCTCGAGAAAGGCTTGCCTTGCCTGCCGCCTGTCCCCAAGGAAGGGCCATGATTCTTGCCCACTGGTGTCCCGGCAGCCCGGGGCAGGGGGCGCGCACTAGCCGCGGCCGTGGGGGTGCTGGCGGGAATCCCTCTCCCGCGCAGCCGCCGCTGCGGAGCGCTGGGAGCTGCAGTGGAGGGGATTCTCCTTATTTGCGTCAGCTGTTGTTGAAACGGGCTCTGCCACTGGAGCGGGTCCAGGAACATTGCAATCTGCTGCTATCAATTATTAACCACCTCGGGAGTCAATGGTAGCTGGCCTGACCTCTTGCCTGGCAGCTCGGGTCCTCCTCGTCCCCAGTGATTGCTCTCCAGTAACCAGGCCTTCCCTTCTCTCTCCCTCCTGCCAGAGTCTTTTCCTGACATCTCTCTGAACAACGAAAAGGTGCTGGTGGAGACAAGTTACCCCAGCCAAACCACACGCCTGCCCCCCATCACCTACACCGGCCGCTTCTCTCTGGAGCCTGCACCCAACAGTGGCAACACCTTGTGGCCTGAGCCCCTCTTCAGCCTGGTCAGTGGCCTCGTGAGCATGACCAACCCACCAACCTCCTCATCCTCAGCACCGTCTCCAGCAGCCTCCTCCTCCTCCTCCTCTGCCTCCCAGAGCCCCCCCCTGAGCTGCGCAGTGCCATCGAACGACAGCAGTCCTATTTACTCGGCGGCACCCACCTTCCCCACGCCCAACACTGACATTTTCCCTGAGCCACAGAGCCAGGCCTTTTCTGGCTCTGCAGGCACCGCGCTCCAGTACCCGCCTCCTGCCTACCCTGCTGCCAAGGGTGGCTTCCAGGTTCCCATGATTCCCGACTACCTGTTTCCGCAGCAGCAGGGGGACCTGGGCCTAGGCACCCCAGACCAGAAGCCCTTCCAGGGCCTGGAGAGCCGTACCCAGCAGCCTTCGCTCACCCCACTCTCTACGATCAAGGCCTTTGCCACTCAGTCGGGATCCCAGGACCTGAAGGCCCTCAATACCACCTACCAGTCCCAACTCATCAAACCCAGCCGCATGCGCAAGTACCCCAACCGGCCGAGCAAGACACCCCCCCACGAACGCCCCTACGCCTGCCCGGTGGAGTCCTGTGATCGCCGTTTCTCTCGCTCCGACGAGCTCACCCGCCACATCCGTATCCACACAGGCCAGAAGCCCTTCCAGTGTCGCATCTGCATGCGCAACTTCAGCCGCAGTGACCACCTGACCACCCACATCCGCACCCACACAGGCGAGAAGCCCTTCGCCTGCGACATCTGTGGGAGAAAGTTTGCCAGGAGTGACGAACGCAAGAGGCATACCAAGATCCACTTGCGGCAAAAGGACAAGAAAGCAGACAAAAATGTCGTGGCCTCTTCAGCCACCTCCTCTCTCTCTTCATACACGTCCCCAGTTGCTACCTCTTACCCGTCCCCAGTTACTACCTCTTACCCGTCCCCTGCCACCACCTCATACCCATCGCCCGTGCCCACCTCCTTCTCCTCGCCTGGCTCCTCCACCTACCCCTCCCCTGTGCACAGTGGCTTCCCCTCACCCTCGGTGGCCACCACGTACTCATCCGTTCCACCTGCTTTCCCAGCCCAGGTCAGCAGCTTCTCTTCCTCAGCTGTCAGCAACTCCTTCAGCGCCTCCACAGGGCTTTCGGACATGACGGCGACCTTTTCCCCCAGGACAATTGAAATTTGCTAAAGGGAAAGGGAAAGCAAGGGAAAAGGGAGAAAAAGAAACACAAGAGACTTAAAGGACAGGAGGAGGAGATGGCCATAGGAGGGTGTTCCTCCTAGGTCAGATGTAGGTTCTCAGAGCCAAGTCCTCCCTCTCTACTCCGAGGGGAAGGTCCTGTGGCCAACAATCCTTTCTGCCCACTTCCCCTTCTTCCCTAATTCCTATTCCCTTTGACTTCAGCTGCCTGAAACAGCCATGTCCAAGTTCTTCACCTCTACCTAAAGAACTTGATTTGCATGGATTTTGGATAAATCATTTCAGTATCATCTCCATCATATACCTGACCCCTTGCTCCCTTCAATGCTAGAAAATCGAGTTGGCAAGAGGGGTTTGGGCCCCTCAGAGCCCTGCACTGCACCCTTGTACAGTGTCTGTGCCATGGATTTCGTTTTTCTTGGGGTACTCTTGATGTGAAGATAATTTGCATATTCTATTGTATTATTTGGAGTTAGGTCCTCACTTTGGGGGGGGGAAAAAAAAAGAAAAGCCAAGCAAACCAGTGGCGATCCTCTATTTTGTGATGATGCTGTGACAATAAGTTTGAAGCTTCTTTTGAAACAGCAGTCCTAGGTATTAATCAGCATGTGTCAGAGTGTTGTTCCATTAACATTTCTGTAAATATTGCTCGACTGTACTCTCACATGTGGCAAAATATGGTTTGGTTTTTCTTTTTTTTTTTTTTGAAAGTTTTTTTTTTGGTTTTTTTTTTGTCCTTTTGGTTTAAAAAGTTTCACGTCTTGGTGCCTTTTGTGTGATGCGCCTTGCTGATGGCTTGACATGTGCAATTGCGAGGGACGTGCTCACCTCTAGCCTTAAGGGGGGCAGGGAGTGATGATTCTGGGGAGGCTTTGGGAGCAAAATAAGGAAGAGGGCTGAGCTAAGCCTCGGTTCTCCAGAATGTAAGGAAAAAATCTAAAACAAAATCTGAACTCTCAGAAGTCTATTTTTTTAATTGAAAATGTAAATTTATAAATATATTCAGGAGTTGGAATGTTGTAGTTACCTACTGAGTAGGCGGCGATTTTTGTATGTTATGAACATGCAGTTCATTATTTTGTGGTTTTATTTTACTTTGTACTTGTGTTTGCTTAAACAAAGTGACTGTTTGGCTTATGAACACATTGAATGCGCTTTATTGCCCATGGGATATGTGGTGTATATCCTTCAGAAAAATTAAAAGGAAAATAAAGTAGCTGTGATTGGGTATGTATTTCCTGGGCTAGGGAAGGGCTCTGCAGGAGCCATATCGAGGAGGTTGAGGTTTTCTGAAGGCTCTGGGGCCTTTGCAGATGCAAGGATACTTACTCCCACCAGAGTCCTTCCCACTGTGTGTCACTGGAGAGAATTCTTTATGAGGACCGAGTATGGGTCTCCTGTTCTTGATACCAGGCCTGTTCCTCTTCAATCTGGTGGGCTACAGATTTACCTTGGTTAGTTAGAGCCAAAGAGGGCTAGAGTTGGGAGGCACGTGTGTGGCCAGAGGCAGTGCTACTCTCTGAGCATCAAATGATTGCCTCCCCATTTCCACTTTTATCCATGGTTGGAAAAAAATCTCTGTCCTTGGGAATCCCTGCTGTGTGGAGGTAGGGGAGATAACAGGCGGGCACACTAACAAGGCTGGGGTTTACGCAGCCTCTCCCTTCCCTCCCCCATGTCCCCAGCAACTTGAGGGCATTGAAGAAGCTGGAAGAGGCAAAGCCCAGTTCTTAAGCCAAGAATCCTTCCAGGAAGAAAATCTCATCACTTGCCAGCTGGAACTGCCATACTTGGCAGCTTCCTGGGACGGAGGGCAGAGTGGGCAGGAGGCTGGCCTGGTATCTAAAGTTCCCATCCCAGCCAAGTCTGTTCCCATTGTGTAAGAGGTATGAGGTGCTAGATTCTTGGGACCCCATTCCCCTGAGGGACCACTGTCACTGCTGGAGCAATCCATGTGGGGGTATGAACATCAGTCTCCTCTGAGAGGCCTTGACCTGGCCACGACAGACATGGAGGCAACAGTTCCTGTTCCAGGAATGTAGATTGGTGGTTGGGGAGACAGATATAAGCCAAAAATGACAACATGGTGTTATGTTATACAATATGGGCATGGATGGGGCTCTTTGGGAGCACAGAGAAGGTTGGGTAACCACCCCCCCACCCTGGGGGGCTTAGGAAAGATGGAAAGATTGAGTTGGGAAGCATAAGTAGGAGTTGACCCAATTGACTTGGTTTGTGTGAGGTGGGGGGATGTTGGCTAAATCTGTACCCGGAAGTGTGGATGGGATGGATTACTGAATGGGAGCCCTACCTCCAGCCCTGATATCTTTGTGAATTGGTCGGACACTACCATCCACTGGGCAGATAGGTGCAATAGATTTGGTGTTCTGGAATTCCCAAGCCTTGGCTTCCCTCCCAACTTCTGACCCCTAAAATCAGAGGGACAATGAAGGATCCTCTCTACCTGGTATGGTTATCAGGCCCACAGTGAAGTCCAAGTCTAATCTCCTCCACCCCTTCTCCTTCCTCTGAGCATCTCCCAAGTTCTGTTCGTTTATTTGTTTGTTTACCGGATGCTTCCGCCTTACACCTCCCAGGTTCCAAACCCACACTTCCTGGAGCCAGGGGGATTCCAATAACCCCTTGGCATGGGCCCAATTCTTTCTCTTACATTCTAGGCCTCCCCCACCAGTACTATTGACCTCTGCACTTTCCCATGACACCGGATTTCTCAGCCTGGAGCAGAGGAACCAGCCTTCTTCTCTAGCAAAGGGTGAATCCCTGTGAGCCTCCTGGCAAAACTGCCAGGTCCTGATGGGACAATATTTGTGTTGGCATACCTCATCCCAGCCCCACCTACTCCTCCCCATCTCATCTGGGTCCAGGAACACAAGTCTATGCCTGTTACACGTTCATAAGAGTTTCTCATCCAAGACTCCCAACAAACAAAATGTGGCAAGAATACATATGAAAGAAGGAGCAAAGAGACTCTGTTTCTTTGAAATAGAGGGTCTTGTATGTTAGAGTGCATCAGAATGAGATTCCTAGGCCCATTCGCAGAGCATCTGATCAACACCTTACATCTGAGATGGGGTACTGGAAATAGCCTTGATAACAAGGCCATTCTGATGCAGGTAGCTTGTTGCTGGCTATTTCTTTCTTTCTTTTTTTTTTTTTTTGTGGAGACAGCGACCTCACTATATTGCCCAGTCTGGTCTCAAACTCCTAGCCTCAAGTGATCTGCCACCTTGGCCTCCCAAAATACTGGGATTACAGGTGTGGGCCACGACACCCAGCCAGGTATCTAATTTTTATTAGTCCTGTCACCAGGGTTTCTTCAGATTCTGACAGTCCAAACTCGCAAGTTCCTTGACATCGTTGAAATAGGGCATGACTCAAAAACTTGTGCCATTTTATAGTCCTCTAGTATAATGAATATGTTGGCTGATATAAGAATAACGAAAGTGTTGATGTTAACTCCTGTTCCTGCAAGGGAAGTCTGAAACCAAGGACACAGGGCAGCACTGATAAAAGCTCTCATCATCATAAAGGTTGAGGTTTGGAAGGGCCCCAGAAAATGCTGAAGGATTGTTTGCTACCTGGGGACATTGTCTAGGGCTTCAGGAATGTGAGGAAGGACAGAGAGGAGTTGGGTGGAAAAGAGGTGGGGGTGAGGGAATTTGGTCAGCTAAGGACAAGTTTAGATTCTGAAGTAAAAGAAAGAACCTGGTCCTAAGGACCTTTGACCCATCCTCCTACTACCTAAGAGGTAATTTTTTTGCTTGAACTTCAAGAACGTTCAGCACCATAGGTTTTGAGAGATTCCAAGCACTCAGGAAGGCAACACCTGGCTTGGCTGTCGTGCTGGGTTTGCAGTGTGCTTCCTTCTACCTCCCCCCATGCACAACCCCCCAGGTATGGGAGTGGAGCCAGGTGTAGGTACTATAGGGTCAGAGGTATTCCCTGCTGTGTCCCAGTCCCCTGATCCTGTCTGTTTTCACCGCTTCATGCCACACTTCAGTGCAGTTTGAGAGGGGAAGACATTGGGCAGAGTGAGATCCCTGAGTCCTAAGAGCAATGAGGCTAAGTCTAAAAGAATCAGATGTCAAGCAAACAAAATTTCAACATTTTACCTAAAACCTTTGGGTGCTAATGAGATTTTTGCACCCAAATAGCAAATTTAGCCTTCTACTTCAGTAATTTTTCTTCTCCAGTCTCCCTTTCCTCATTCCTAGGACCTAGGAGAGCCTTCTGTGGCTAAGCTTCCTTGAGATAATCTCTTAGGTCAAGTTGCTGGCTCAACCTCTCAGAACCAAGTAAATGTATCTTTTCAGGGAGTTCTCTTCACCAAACTCATTTTCCTCAGTACTTAGGGTTTCAAAAATTATTACCACAACTTCACTAAGGTACAACTGATGTACAATAAACTGTAAAACTTGAGTCTTGACATGTGTGGACACAGGTGAAACCATCGCCACAATTAAGATAGTGAAGATATCCATTACCTCCAAAAGCTTCCTCATGACCCCTGGTAATCTTTCCCTCCTTCCACCCTTGTGTCCGCCAATCACTGATCTGCTCTCTGTCACTATAGATCAATTTGCATTTTCTAGAGTTTCTTACAAATGGAATCATTCGGGATATGCTCATTTTGTTCTGGCTTCTCTCACTTGGCAGCACTAGTTTGAGACTCATTCATGTAGTTGTGTGTATACTGTAAATAGTTCACCCCTTGTTCCTGCTGAGTAGTGTATTCCACTGTATGGCTATACCACAATTTGTTCATCCTTTCACCTGTGGGTAGACATTTGGGTTGGTTCCCTTTGGGGGCTATTCCAAATGCAGCCGCGGCAAACACGTGAGTACAAGGCTTTGTGTGGACGTGCCTCATTTATTCCAAAGGTTGCCCCCACCCTCTGCCTCCTTCTGCTTGAAACAATAATCACATTTCTCCCTCCCGCCACTCCCCACTCACAGAGTCGGGGCCCAGCCTCCTAAAAGATTTGCTTCTTTGAATCTTTCCTCCAGTAAACAGAGCCAGCCCCTTCCCCATTGTTGCTGCTCTACTCCAGACTCTCTCCTGTTTGTTTATATCTTCCTGGTAATGAGATATCTGGGCTAAGCAAGGTATATTGTCATTATCTCATCAGCTCAGCAAATGTACAGAAGGCCTTGGTCATACTTTTCTAAGGAGAGCGGTATGGCAGAGTGTGAGTCAGGGATTGATAAGGCATTCCTATCTCAAAAAGAGGAAGCGACTGAAGATCAGATGATGCAGGAAGCTGCCCTGGGAGACTAGTTCTGAGAGGTTATCTGTACACTTTGCCTTGATCATTATCTCCTGTGGCCTGTTCCTTATGGGTTTTCTGGAAAACTGGCCCCACTCTCCCACTGGTTGTCACAGATTCTAATCTACCACATCTCCACTTTTCAGTTCATGGATAGTGTTGTAACTAAAACTTTTCTCTCCTCTTTGGGCACAGGGTGTCTGGGGCTGTGGAGCTGCCCGAGGGTGAAAAGTGCAGTTTAGGCTGGAGGGGAGGGCTGGGTCTGTGTTCTCAACTCTGATAAACTGGCACTTGCTGATGGAGTGGCCTGTGTTGAGGTTGGAGTGGAAGCAAGGGTGGCTTCATTTATGGAAAAAAATTATCCTTAACAATTGCTCCTTTCCAGACAGACGAGAACAAGTATTGGCGAGGATGTGAAAAAACTGGAACATTCACACGTTACTGGTGGGGATGTAAGAAGGTGCAGCCACTTGGAAAATAGTTTAGTCATTTCTACAAAGTTAAACATACAGTTACCCTATGACCCAGCAATTCCACCCCTGGGTATCGACCTGAGAGAAATGGAAACATGTTCACACAAAGAGTTGCATGCAAATGTTCATAGCAGCATTATTTGTAATAGCCAAAGAATGGAAACAATCCAAATGGTGAATGGATATACAAAATGTGGTATATCCAAATAATGAAATACTGTTCAGCAATAAAAAGGAACAAAATACGGGTATGTGCTACAAACACGGATAAACCTCAAAACGTTTCAATAAAGAAGTTAGGCGCAAAGGACTATGTATTGTATGATTGCATTTATATGAAATGTCCAGAAAAGGCAAATGTCTATAGAGACAGAGAGCAGATTAGTAGTTGTCAGGGGCTGGGGGTAAAAGAGATGTTGATTGCCTATAAGCTTGTTATTTTGGGGATCATGGAAATACTCTAAAACTGTACTTCAAGTCAATGACAAGTCTAAAAATAAATAAAATAAAACTGGATTTTGATGTCTGAACAACTGTATAAATTACTAAAAGTCATTGAATTATACACTTAAAATGGATGAAATGTATGGTATGTAAATCATACCTCATAAACATATTTTTTAAAAAGTATCCTTTCCTTCCCTGTCTTTGAGTGCCTATTCTCCAGGTGGGCTTCCCAGCATTCATTCCATCCTACAGACCTGTCCTCTATTTCTGAGGGTGGCCCTCTTAGGCCATCTTTCCTGCTAGCTGCCCTTGCCTGTGCCCTGACCAGCCCCGCTGCCCAAGAGACTCCGCCCTCTGTGACCAGGGTGTTGCTTTGCAAACCGGAGAACCAAGAGCAGGTCCCAGGGCAGTGAGGGTGGAAGCCCTTCTAGGACTCACTCAGGGCTCACTTCAGAGAAAAGGGAGTTAAGAAATCTAGGGGAGGCTGAGGTGGGAGGATTCTTTGAGGCCAGGAGTTCGAGACTAGCCTGAGCAAAAGTGAGACCCCCGTCTCTACAAAAAATGGAAAAATTAGCCGGGCATGGGGGTGCAGGCCTCTAGTCCAAGCTACTGGGGAGGCTGAGGCAGGAGGATTGCTTGAGCCCAGGAGTTTGAGGTTGCAGTGAGCTATGATGATGCCACTGCACTCTAGTCCAGGAGACAGAGACATTCTGTCTCAAATAAAAAAAAAGGAAAAAAAGCAAGAAAGAAAAGAAATATGGGCCAGGTGCGGTGGCTCACCCCGGTAATCCTAGCACTCTGGAGGCCGAGATGGGAGGATTGCTTGAGGTCAGGAGTTCAGAACAGCCTGAGCAAGAGTGAGACCCCATCCCTATTAAAAATAGAAAGAAATTAGCCAGACAACTAAAAATATATAGGAAAAACCAGCCTGAGCAAGAGCGAGACCCCGTCTCTACCAAAAATAGAAAGAAATTAATTGGACAGCTAAAAATATATAGAAAAAAAAATTAGCCGGGCATGG
>CAUYSK010112327.1:0-22426 GCA_963575035.1 Avahi laniger
CGTGGCCCCGCCCCTCCCGCGCGCCATCGCCCCGCCCGCTCCTCGCGGCCCAGAGCCGGGGCGGGGCCGGCCGCCTGCGTCTGCGCCTGCGCCCGCGTCCGCGCCTGCGCGCCGCAGCCCGGCTCGGGCGGCGCAGGCGCGCTGGGGGCCGGGCTTGCGGCGCCCGAGGCGCCGGGTCTGGGGTGGCCGGAAGCGGAACGGTAGCCCGCGGGGTGGGCGACCCAGCGGGCGAGAAACGGCCCTCGGCAGTCATAGCCGTGGGTGGGGAGTAGTCTTCCCATTTTCAGTAAATATCCTTTCATTCTATATAGGTATTGTAGCAGGCTGGCCGGAGGTGGAGAAAGACCCGAGGCTCCGACCCCTGACCTCTAACCCCGGACACACTTTGATTTCGCCGGCCTTCGCGAAGGCGGAGTCCCTGAGTTGCGTCCTGGTGGGATGCCCCGAGTAAGGGTTCCCCGGGGCGGGGCGTTGCTCCGCTTATGCGGTGTGCACAGCCGGGGGAGGGCGCCCTGGCTTCGGGAAGTGCCCCGGTTAGGGGCATGTCCCGACTGTGGGATGCGGAGAGGATCCTGGTTAGGGAAGGTGCTCGACGGGGCGTACCCCGGTTGTGAGGTGCCAGTTAAAGGGGATACCCCGGCTGGAGGGATGCTCCGGCTTGGGGCGGTGTGCTGAATGGGAGGGCGGCCCCGACTTGGAGGGAACGTCCTATGAGGAGGGTTGCCCCGTTGGCGGCTGCCCGGGTTAGGAGGACCGCGCCGGTTGGCGCGGGTGCCCTGCTGGATGGTGTGTCTGACTGGAGGCGGTGTCCCGACCGGGATAGTTGCCTGAACTGAGGAAGTTCCCCAGTTGGAGCGATGCCTACTGGGCGGGGGAGTCCCGTTAAGAGGTGTGCCCTGCCCGGTTACCCCACGCTGCCTGCCAGTCACATGCCTGCTGCGCAGGCATGCACAGGGCAAGGCCTTTCCCGCACCCTTCACCGGACAGCCTCCCCAGAGTCACATAAACTGCCTTAGGCTGCCTTCTCCCTATGGTCAGACCTCCTTATCCCAGCCCCGGGACCTAAAAATACAAACATAGACTGAAATCTATGAAATCGAGCTTCTCTGGCTGTGTGAATCCGAGGGCTGGATGCACAAGAACTGAGGCAGCCCTGAGTCTTGACGGCTACCCAGGCCCCTTCCAGTGAGAGCTCAGTCTCATGGTGAGACAGACTCGGAAAAATTATTTCACTAAGTCTGGTATTGATGGTGCACACAGGTACAGAGAAGGAGATGGACAACCCTAAGCGCCAAAGAAACCATAGCAGGTTTCTCTAGGACAGCCAAACTGTTCTGTCAAAGGCTAAGTCAGTCTCTGACAGGCCAAGGACCCTTAGCCCTCCCAGGAGGCAGGGGTAGAGTAACCCACCTCTCCACCTGCCTTGTACCTTCCCCGAAACCTTTTGTCTTGGGTATCTTTGAGGCTTGTTTCTTTACTGTTCTCGGATCTTAAATATCGCCTCTTCAGGGAAGCCTTCTGTCTCCTTCCTAGTCAAAAAATGATACTGCCCCCGACTCCCGTACCTGTCTTCCTTGCTTTATTTTGCTCCATAGCGTTCTATGTCACCTGACTCTTACATCCTACTGGGGACACTCTGTCTTCGCATTTGACTGTAATTCCACTGTTCTGCGTGCCCTAGTGCCTACACAATACCTGGCATACGGGAGACAAGTATCTGTTGAATGGATAAATGAAGGAATTAAAATGTGAAGAAAAGTCCTTTGCCAGGCAAACCGTAAATGAACGTACTGGAAGTAGGCTGCAGGCAGCCATTTCACTCCCGTTTTGCAGTCAGCTGGCCCCACCCTGCCCGTGTGACCACTGACCACTGATCACGTCAGGTGCTGCTCTCAGCATGCATGTTAACACTGTAAACTTCACATCTGCCCCGAGGCAGGTGCTGCTCTTACCCACATGTTATGAGTGAGAGAACTGAACCAAGGGAGCTGAGAGCCTTCACGATCTCGCAGCTGCTGAGGCAGAGATGGGATTCAAACCCAGGCAGGCTTTCCTTTCAACCAACACGTGGTTCACAGATCATCCAACTGGTGGCATACTTTCTGCTTTTCTCCAAAATTCATGCTCCCCTTGTCCCGCAGTTAGTAAAATTTCAGCCAGGTACATGGCCGCCTGGCTAAAGACCACATTTCCAATAAGGGGGAGAGAAGGGAGGGCAAAAAGTGATATGATCCACTTTCCAGTCTGTCCCTCAAAAAGTTGGAGGTGCCGGCCGAATAGGCTGGGCGATGGTGAAAACTGAAACAGCCACCCAGGACCCAGGGGTGAAAGCCACTGCCTGAGAATGACAGCTGTGCCACCAGGCCTAGATCTGCCACCTCTGGACTGTTCAAGAAATAAACTTCCATCATGCTACTTAGGGGGAAGCAGAGCACTCAACCTGTCCCCTAACAGTCCCACGAGCTCATCAGATAGATAAGGTAACTATACACTTATCCACGGTCACCGCTCCACCCCATTGCGGAGCAGGGATTTGACCTGAGTCTGCAGGACACGCCTTCAGCAACATGCCCTGTGCAACCCTCGGGTTCACTTTGCCCTTGGGGCCTAGAGAGCAGGCCCTTGGGTTGTAGACATGGCAAGAGAGGGCTTGGGCAGGGGGAGCCAGGCACAGGCATGGGGGCAGCAGGGGCCACAGGGACAGACCAGCAGGCCAAAGGCGAAAACTGATGGGTGCAGGAGCAGCCCCTCACAGATGCGGCTCTGATCAGCACCAGCACCACGCCAGGCTCCAGACCTCCAGACTTCGCGGGCGCATCCTTTCACCCTCTGGAGCAGCTGAGCGCCAGCCCCAGCCTGGGTAAAGGACCATACACTCTGACCCCTGGCCCCCAGAGGAGCAGGTGTGCCCAGGAGGGGAGGGGCAGTGTGAGGCCAGGCCACTGAGGCTGGAGGGCACCCAGGAGGCTGGCCTCTGCCCAGCTCTACAAACAAAGCCTTTATTTACTGAGTAGTCTCTCCAGGTCCAGCTCCCTGCCACCCCCACCCCGCCCAGCCCAGGGAAAGGAGGGCCAACTCCAGGGCGCTGGCAGAGGCTGGGCAGGTCCTGAGTGCTCCAGGGCAGGCTGGGAGTGAAGGCACGAGGCCCTGGGCGCCGCAGTCCCAGAGCAGAGGCCAGGCCCACCCAGAGAAGGCAGCATGGGAGTCAATGCCCAGGGGTCAGCTCCTGGGGGTCAGCTCCTCAGGCATCAGGCCAGGTGTCAGCTCCCAGGGGTCAGGCCAGGGTCAGCACCGCCACAGCTCTGCTCATAGGACGGTGGGGCCTCTGCAGGGAGAGAGCAGGGTCTGCATGGGGTTCATGGCATCCCCTCCCCACCAGGCCGCGGCCCCTCCACTCACCATCAGGGTAGCCCCACGTGCTGTACTCCGGGGGGAGGACCAAGGTGCTGGTGGTGGGCACCGGTTCCCCGGAGCCCTCTGCAAAGTAGGGGACAGTGGCACCTGTGGAGATGCACAGGGGAGGGGGCAGCGGGTGGGGGGCGGGGCTGCCATCTCGAGGACGGGGCTCAGAAGCGCCAGGCACAGAAGCCAGGGTGGCAGGTGGCAGCTGCTGCTGTGAGTGGCTCTTGGTGGAGAGGGAGACCAGGTCCAAGAAGTGGGGGCCAGCCGCCACAGCCTCAGCCTCCTCCTGGGGTGGCGCAGAAGGCACCGCTGGGGACAGGGCCCCAGGAGGAGGCCCCGGGCCTGGCGGGGGGCTCAACGGGGCATGGTTCACAGCAATATTGCCAATGAAGACTGGGAGGGTCACAGTGGCTTCAGGCGCCTTCAGGGAGACCTGGGGAGGACCGGGGTTGGGCATGAGGGGCCAGGGCCAAGGCCACCGAGCCTCAGGCCACCCAGCCCCCGACAGCACCAGACCTGCAGGAAGTAGTCGATGTGGATGAGGCTGCAGCCCGGCAGGGCTGACTGGGGCAAAGCAGGCACCAGGATCTGCTCCCACCACTGCGCCCGCCTCCAGGCCTTGACACCTGCACCCTCCACCTCCGCGATGGTCCGCAAATCGTAGATCCAGCGTTTGGCCTTATAGGACACTTTCTGGGGAAAGAGCAGCCTGTGAGCCCAGCCAGGCCAGAGCCCACCCCAGGGTACGGGCCCAGGCAACCTGAGTGGAGCTCCGACCTGCAGCAGACTGGCCACCACGGGACCGGTATCTTTGCCCGACTGGTTCTCGATGTCAGCGCGCAGCCGCAGCACCTGCCCCACCACGTAGCCGCGGAGGTCGGTGCTGGCTGTGAGGACCACGCTGCCTGTCTTCACCAGCTTGTAGGAGAACTTCTTTGTGGCAGAGGCCACATTGGGTTGCTTGGAGGGAGGACCAGAGAGGGGCTTAGCAGGTGGGGGCAGGCTGGATCCCTGTGGCATCAGGAGACGCCCACTCAGCCCTGCCACACCCCCAGACACCAGCACCCTCAGCACCGGAAAGAGAGAGAGGCAGCCACGGTCAGACCCTGGCCTCTTCACCTCAGCTTGGGATGGGGTACTGGGGCAAAGCTGTGCCTACCCAGCTCCCTCCCCACACACACACACAAGAGGGGGGACACCAGGGAGGCCACTGCTCCATCCTCACCTCGATGTCTGGAATGCTGTTCAGATTGAGGGGGCTCAAGATATAGAACACTTGGCTGCACTTGTGATCCTTGGAAAAACGTGGCGTGTCGATCGTGGCCCTCACCTGGTGCACGATCTTCCCAAAAGGCCCCTCGAAGGAGGTAGGTGCTGTGGCTGGGGAGAGAGCAGGGACTGGCACACAGCTGCCTCCCACCCTGCGGAGGAGTCCACCCTCCCAGGACCAGCTGGTCATCAGCAGGCCCATCCAGGCTGGGCTCTCACCAGGAAGCAGGAACTGGAAGGGGAAGCTGTGCTCTCCAGCGGGCAGGCTCCCTGTGGAGACAGGGGGAGGTGGAGGAGACAGGCCTCAGGAAGTGGCCACAGGCCAGGACAGAAGTAGGCATCACAGCTGACCAGCTCACCCTGAGCTGGGCTGCTGGGTCTCCCAGCCTCTGTCTGCAGCACCACAGCAGCACAGGCCGTGGCCTGGGCAAAGGAGTGAGGACTAGAGCTTGGCTTGAACAGGAGAGTGGTTTGGGATGGAAGCAGGAACGCAACAGCTATACCAGGGGTCAGAGCCCACCCAAATCCAGCACCAGGAGAAGGTGGCCCCTTCAGCCACCCAACCCCTATGAGGCAATGCCATAGTGCCTGCCAGTGAGAGTCCCGTCAGGGCTCCAGCCCAGGGAGAGCGTGGCCCAGATCTGGGGAGGCGGTACCACTCGGGATAGGTGAGGGACTGGCTCCCAGACTCACCCTTGTCGGCCAGCGACAGGGAGCTGCTGAAGTAGCCCTCCTCCACCACCCAGGCAGCATCATTGGCCTTGTTGGACACCCCGCAGGAACCTGTACAGGTCACCCGGATGGCTGCAAAACAGGGAGGCAGGCATGAGCTCAGCCAGCAGGTGGCCTAGGCCGCTCCCTGCCCCCAGCACAGGAACTCAGGCAGGACTAGCAGCCCCACCTGGGTGGGATCTTGGCAAGGCCAGTGAGCTAGAAGCCTGCACCCCTTCAGAAGATACCTCCTGCCCATGCCCCACCTTGGGGTGCTCCAAGGGAGCCAGGCTGGTGAGAGGCCTGACAGGGACAGAGTTATAACTGTCCTTACAGTCCAGAGCAGGAAGACCCCAGCATTTACCCAGATGACCCTTGGGCTCCCTGCCAGATTGGTAACCCTGGCTCCCAGCCAGACCTTTGAAAACCCAGCTCCCTACAGGAGAAGCTTGGGACACCTCTGCTGGCCCACCATCACGCTGCCCTGCAGACAAGTCAGGCAGGCAGGGAGGCACCCTTCACACTCCAGGAAGCTAACTGCCAGTTTCATGCTGCAGGAATGTGGTTGGACCTGCCTGAGCAGAGGGTACCCAACAGTCTGGCACACTGGAGGGCGGGGCCTTTGACTTCCTGGGCCAGGACTGCCCAGGAGGGCTGACTTTCTGCATCATGCGATGTCTTGGTGCCAGTGGGAGTGCCCAGACCAGGAACTATTCACAGCAGAGGTTGCTGCTGTTCTGCAGTCAGGAACATGAATTCCTCAGTCCAACAGACATGTTTCCAGAGCCCACTGTGGTCAGAAGACCATGGCTAGACAACCAGGTTCGGCTGAAGCTGGTCACGAAGGGGACACACCCAGCAAAAACCACACCACTGCAGAAGACTCAAGCAGGGGTGTGTGGTGGGAGCCAGAGACAGGTGCCTGCAGCTCCACCCCTCCTCTCCGGGAAGGGCTGAGTCAAAGCCAAAGACCACCTACCTCCCTGCCCAGTCCTTCTCCCGACTTGATGTGGATCACGGGAGGGGAGGGCATGTCAGACTCTGACACCTGCTGACGGAGCTGCCAGGCAGAAAGTCTGCAGTGCCCAGGGTCAGCCACACTGCCTCACCTGTGGCCTCCCCAGACAGCCCCACCCGTGGCCCAGGCCTTCTTTCGGTTACCACAGAGCACCAGGCTTCCTCTCACCTACTCTTAGCCCATCCCCAGCCCCGAGTGGCTGTCCGCATGCTGCCAGGCCCCATTCACCCGGGGAGGCCTCTGCTTTCGGCTGTATCTCCCTCGGCCCTGCCAGTGACTGTCTTGGCCTCCATTCCAGCCCACCCCACCCCAGCCTCAGGCCTCCTAGGGCCAGACCCACACTGTTCCTATGTTGGGTATCCAGAACACTGGTGGCACCCCTGCTGACCAGAGGCCGAGAACAGCACGGGGAAGGGTCCGCATGACTGACTGATAAGGGGACTCCTGGGGACTTCAGATGCTGCACATTTTTTTTTTTTTTTTGAGACAGAGTCTCGCTCTGTCACCCAGGCTGGAGTGCAGTGGCATCATCGTAGCTCACTGCAGCCTCGAACTCCTGGGCTCAAGTGATCCTCCTGCCTCAGCCTCCCAAGTAGTAGCTGGGACTGCAGGTGTGCACCGTGACGTCCGGCTAATTTTTCTATTTTTAGTAGAGACAGGATCTCACTCTTGCTCAGGCTGGGCTCAAACTCCTGAGCTCAAGTGATCCTCCGCCTGGGCCGCCCAGAGTGCTGGGAGTACAGGTGTGAGCCACCTCGCCCGGTCAAGATGCTGCACACTTTAACCCTCCTCTACAGAAGGGGCACATCCCCCTCGAATCCTGCAGCCCTGTGGATGCTGGGACCCACAGAAGACGCCAGCAGGTGCAGCGGTCCTCAGACTGGCCAAGTGCCACCAAGTAACCTCAACCCACGGCACAGACCTGAGGACTGGCCCTGCCCACAGCTGTTCACACTCACCCACAGTGTGGTGAGATATCACAAAATGTCTGTGTTAGCTGTTTAGGAGTGATTTGTTACCTGGGATGACTTTTACACAGCAGTAAATAATTGGAACAGATGTCCAACCTCACTAGAAATTAGGGAAAACCCTGATGATTTACCATTTTAACCCTTCAGATTGGCAAATGTTAAATGTTTTGACATGCATTGGAGAGGAGGTCAAAAAACAGGCACTTCCGTGTCCTGATCAAACTGTAGTCCGACACGGGGCCCTGGAGAAGAATGGGGTGGAGCTACTGTAATTTTACCACATACCAGGAGACTCCACAGTTCTGCTTGGAATCTCACACTATTTAACCAGGAGCGTTAAACAGCACTGCTCAAAACAGCCAACGGTCTAGGCATAGCTAAACCATCAACCACCCAGCCTGGACCCAGCCCCCCGAATTGGGGCGAATGAGCATGGAGGCATCTAACTCCTGAAAAACGCAGTATCCAACGGAACCCTGGGTAATCCCAGAGGGGCCCAGGCTCTGTGACCTTCCCAACACCCAAGCAAAGAGCTCCATTTTGCACACACACCAAGGCTCCCATGGAGGACCCTGCCAGAGTGAGCAGCCTCCAACCATTTTCCAAAGTGACTCCTGTCCTGCCTGCCCCCTCTCTGCTCAGCAGGGTCGGTGGAGGCACAAGGTTTCCTGCCAGCATGCCTGCCCCTTCCTCAGCAAAAACACCTGAAGCTGTTCCTCTGCCTCTCCGCAGCTGTTTCAGGTCACGCTAGGTGAATTCCCCAGGGAGCCAGTTTTCATGGTCAGGGCCCATGACAGTGGCCACATTTTGCCTTCTCAGATTGGTGAATCAGGCAGGGTCACAGGACGCAGTTCTGCCCAGGAAGAAGAGGGGAATCTGTGGGGTGTGTTGGGGAGGCTCCTTGCTCCTGGAGAAGGGCACACCGCATTGCTCCCTCCTGCTCTCCTGGCTGGCAGACTCACAGCTGGAGGAGCCTGGGCCTTTGGCAGCAAGAGAGGGCCAGGCAGGACTCAGCTGGTGGTCACCGAGGCAAAGACCCTGACTTCCTCCACCTTCTGGGTTTTAATGATTGAGCCTCATGGCAGTGACCCTGCAGCCGCAGCCCTCCTCCCCCATGTGGGGTACCTGCTCCTGGAAGTAAGCAGAGTGATACAATCTGCAGTGCCATCCAGGGTGAAATGTGTTTCCTGAGGGTGTTCAGATGCGTAACAAAAGACAAGCCAAGCGCTGGTGTCTTGTCCTTGTAGGAGGTTTGGGGCTGCTTGGGTTGTGTTCCAGAGTGATGTCTGCAGCTGGGACTCCCACCTGTCCAGCAGCCCTCTCCCCTGCACCACCTGCACTTTGACCGCGAAGACCCCCACTCGCTCATCTTCACCCCAGAGGTCTCACACTGGGACCACCCTGCCAGCTCCCACAAACCAGGAGCAGCCTAGCCTTTGCCACACACTTTTCCACTAAAACTGAGGCCCGGGAGCCACTCTCCCACTGTCCTATTGCCAAATCTGTGTCATGAGAAAAATAACAGCACTCACCTCCCAGGGTGCTATGAGGACTAGTGAAGCTGGTCCATGGAAAGTGGAGAGAACTCTGGGTGGCCCCCAGTGAGAGCTCAGTGAGTCACTGTCTGCCCTGTCACCCACCCCAGTAAAAACAGAACACAGGGCAGCCCCACCTGACGCCCAGCCCTGGGCTAGGCCGGACCTGGGCCCAGAAACTGCTCCTTCCTTAGCTTCCTTCCATGTCAGCTCTCAAGGCAGCCAGTGTCCTCGTGGTGGAGTGCTGGCCATCTCTGTGCTCACTGCATAAGCACTCAGACTGGGAGCCCCCAGGGCAGGCCTGTGTCTACCTAGGGGGTGGAGGGCCTCCCTGCTACATCTACTGGCTCCTAGCAGGAGCTCAACAAGTATCTTTTGAATGAAGGAACAAAAGAACCATGGTCCCTCTTTTCCCATCCCAGGCCGGGCTGGAGGAAGCCCCACAGCAGCACCTGCACTGACACACACCCCCCACCCCCCAGCAACCTGAGTAATCCACTCTCTGGCCTGTTGCAGCCCTTCACCCACTTCCCAGCCCATGACCCTGCCTGTCCCTCCTCCACTCAGACCTGGCTGACACTTCTACAGGTGGGACCATCCACCTGGGCTCCCTAAGGCTCCTGAGGCCCAGCAGCCCTCCCAGCTACCACATGGAGGAAGGGGAAGTGGGGGCTCTGACCAGCCCAGGCCATCCCTTCACTGTGGTCAGTAATGGCTGTTTGCCCCACACCCAGCATGGGGACGACAGGACAGCCAAGCTGGGCTGTGATCTCTGCAAAGGGCCTCCGTCCTGCCAGTTCTGTGGCCCCACATCATTCGCTCTCCTCTGCCAGGATCTAGCCCCCATGTCACCTCTCACACCTTGCTGTGCCCCAGGGAAGTGTGTTTGTGCTGTCTCTGCTGCGTTCCCTGCCATAGCCACACCTGCCCCCTCAAATGCCAAACTCCAAGGGATGACACAGGAAAGGAGGCTCCCTGAGGCCAGCGCCAGACAGAAACACCTGCCACCCAACTCCTTCCTAGACCCCCGCAGCCCCACACAGTGGTGAGGTTGGCGTCAGAGCACCATCACTGAGTCCCAGGCAGTGGCACTCAGTCCTCAGCAGACCCCAGAAGTGGTGCAGAGGCCCAGTGGTCAAAGTCAGAGGCAAGCTTGGTGACTGTGGTTTGGGTCAAGCAGCCCGGGTGGTGCTCACAGGAAGACAAGGTAGAGAAGCCCTCAGCAGTAGGACCACACTAACCTTGCACTCAAAGCCAGGGACCAGCAGAGGCCACAGGTGCTGCCCACCCTGCCCTGAGGACCCAAGCCAGGAAGTCTCACGCAGGGCCCTATCCACTGGAGGCAGCCACGCCTGGACGGGCAGATGAAGCCCGCACCTCCAGAGTCCCCTATCAGTGGCCACTGCAGCAACCTGATCTCCGGTCTCAAAGTCCCAGATGCCTGCATCAGCAAAGACGTTGGCCAGCGGGGCTCAGGCCAGCTCTCAGAGCCTGCTGGGCTGGGGGCGCGGCTGGGAAGAGCCAGCCCCCACAGCCTGCAAGGACAAGCCTTAGACGGAAGGCAAGCAGGTGCCCGTGCATCCTGCTAGGAGACCCTCGCACTGCACTCCGGCCAGGAGCGTGGGTGTCCCGGAGAGGGAGCCCAGCGCAGACCAGGCTCCAGGTGAGAGTCCGCAGGTGCAGAGCGCAGCCGAATCTGCACACCCGGACGGGGAAGGTCGGAGGCCTGCATGTGTCCGCGCTCAGCAAGGCGGACAGGCTCGAGACCCCCGCCCCGGACTCTGGCCGTCCCCAGGCGAAGAGGCCAGGAAGGGGCAGAAGCGGAAGGACTGGGCCTCCCAGACCTCCCTGCCCCGCCCCAGCCGCCGCGGGCTCCACCCCGGCCCTCCCCACAGACCCGCGCCTCGCGGGCCGGCAGCCGCTTCCGGAAGGGCAAGTGCCGCGCGGCCGGCGGCCCTCCCCGCGGGGACCCCGCGCCCACCTCGGAAGGGCAGCGGCGCCCCCAGGCGCACGCGCACGGTGCCGGCCAGCGGCTCCCCGGGGCTGTAGACTACGCGGCCGTGGCTCAGGCGGATCTCGAAGAGCTGCACCCGCCCCATGCCGCGGCCTCACCGGCCCGCCGCGCTCTGACGCGCGCCACCGGCTGGCCCAGCGCGAAGCCAGCCTCCCCCGCCCCGCGGACCCGCCCCGGCCCATTTCCCCGGGCCCTGCGGACCCGCCCCCGGCCCGCCTCCCCACGGCCCGGCAGACCCGCCCCCGGCTCCCCACCTCCCACCCTGCAGACCCGCCCCCGACCCGCCTCCCCCGCCCCGCGGACCCGCCCCCGGCTCCACGCCCCCCGCCCCAGCCCGGCCCGCAGGTTGGTGACCGCTCTGCGTCCGGCGCGGCTCCAGATAGCCGACGCACGGTGCCCCTGCGCCCCGATGGCGTCACGGCGGCTCACCTGTCGTGGGGGCGGAGCCGCTGGCCGGGGAGGAGGAGGGGATGCGTCCCCTCCCCACCTGTGGGTACAGGACACGCCCCGCCCAGGGGTCTTCCCCACCCGTCTCTCAGAAGGACGTCACGAGGGGTCCAGGGGCCAGTGCGGTCCGCGGGCGCCTGCGCAGTCCTGGGGGTCCCCAAGGGAGCGACACTGGGGCGCAGGCCTGGGCGGGGCGCGTTGAAGACCGGCTGGGCACCTGGGCGGAGAGGTCCCGTGGCAGGGGCAGGCATGTGGGTGCCTGAGACCAGGAGGAATAAATTCTGATTTACCTGTTTTTAAAGGTCCCTTTGTGGAGAGTGAACCGTGGGCGAACCGCGGGGAACTCGAATACCCAGGGACGCTGGTCTGGGAGGGCGGAGGCGCCCCTTGCCCAGAGACTAGTTCGACATGGGGTGGGTGAGGCGGGGAGTCAAGACGGGAAGGGTTTTCTCCACATCTGCTGGCAGAGGGGTGGCCAGAAGACTGGCCTAGGTACGGATCGTTTTCGGAATGGGAGAGGTGACACACCGAATCTGAGATTCCCATGAGACACCCAAGGACTACCCACTTCCGTGCATGAGTCTGGCGGGGGAGGGGGGCGGGGGGGTGTCAAAGGGCTGCTGAAATTGTTTTGTATTTTGTTTTTTCTTTTTTAGAGACGGGGTCTTGCTCTGCCACCTCGGCTGGAGTGCAGTGGCGTCAACACAGCTCACTGCAGCCTCCAACTCCTGGGCTCAAGTGATCCTTCTGCCTCAGCCTCCCCAGTAGATGGGACTACAGGCATCCAGCACCATGCCCAGCTAGTTTTTCTGTTTTTTTGTAGAAACGGGGTCTCACTGTTGCTCAGGCTGGTCTTCAACTCCTGGGTTCAAGCAATCCTCCCTCCTCAGCCTCCCAAAGTGCTGGGATTACAGGCCTGAGCCTCCTGGCTTGGCCGGGACTGAATTTTGATAACTCTGGTTTGTAGATGGTAAGTGAAGTCAGGGTCCTGGACATCACAGTTTGGAATGTAAGATGCAGAATCTGTCCCTCTCCAGCAAAAGGAGGGGGCTCACAGTCTGGGGAGAGGCAGGGGAGACCAGGCAGTCCTAGAGCCCATGGGGTGCTGTGCTGCCAGGCCCCAAAGCTACAGGCCCACCTGTCTCCCGTAGGGTGCCGCTATTCCAGGAGGGAGGGTCTAGTTGGCCACACTGCAGACACTTTCCTGCCAAGGCTGTGCAATGGGGGAATTCTCGGCTTGTGGGTGGTTCCTACATGTCCATGATAGAAGTCAGGAAGAAAGTGTTTTAGGAAGGAGAGAGAGATAGAATACAGTATGAGGCCAGAAAATGAGTGGTCCTCATCCAGGTCGCCCACGATCTAATCCCAGAGGGCTCTGCTCATCCTTCATTCTGAGCCATCTCTCTCCCAGCCCCTGTTCTAGAACTTGCAGCTGTGCCCTCTGGTATCCTGTCTCCTTCAGGTGCAGAGGTTTCTTTTCACACAACGGCTGTACCTCTGGGCCGGGAGGTGGGGCCAGTGCCCTGCCTCCTCCCTGTTACCACTTCCAAACCATTCTCCACCCTAAAAACTACCAGCTTTAAATCTCATGTTCTCTGAATAATAATCCACCACCTCGCCCGTTGCTGTCATGTCATGGCGATTTTAGCTCCTGACTCGCCACCATTTTCTCCAATTCCACCCTGGCGGGAATTCTTAGTAACTTCAGAATCCACACAGGTGACCCTTCCAACCTGCTGGCCTCTATCTTAAAATGTGCTGGGATTGTCTGAATCAGGTATGGAAAGGTGACAGACTCAGAGACAGGTGCCTTAAAATAAGAGTTGAGTTCATTCAGGGTTCCCCGGAGTGGGGGGCGGGGCACAGGGCCACAGGGAAGGTATGGCCCAGCGCTTTTACTGTGTTTTCCACGGGAAAAATGGCAAGGCAGGGTAGGCAAGTTTGAGCAAGTTTAGGATTGTATCGTTTGAATTTCAGCAGGTTCTGGGCTCTATCAGTGGTCTCTAGCTGTCTGGACCCTTGCCCCGAGGTGATTTAGGGCAGGGGAAACACTGGCTCAGGGTGTGAAAGTCGGAGATGAGGGCTCTGGGTTGCTCGGTTTGTATACGAAGGCACGCTCACAGGCAAGCTGTTTGCCGTCTCCAACAATGAGCCAGCCCTGGAGGGGCAGTCTGTCCCTGATTAGCAAAACCGCCAAGATGTCAAATCATAAAATACGTAAAATAAAAAACATGATTAATACAGCCTCTCAGTCTCATGAGTCCTCTCCTCCAAAAGCCCTCTCTGTCTGGCTTCAGCTCTCTCCTAGGGCTTAGCAGTTTGTCTTCGAAGATGTCAGCCAACAGTTCCTTTCATTCCTTTGCATTCACCCTACCCTATTCCTCCCACAGGAAGGTGGGTTCCGTCCCCTCCCCTTGAATCTAGGCTGGGCACGTGACTTGCTTTAAACTGGGAGAATTGCAATGAAAGATATGCAGTGCCAGTTCCAGACCTTTCCCTGAGGAGGCCGGACAGCTTATGTTTTTGTTCTCCTGGAGTCCTGAGGTGCCAGGTCACCCTGCTAGAGAGATCACCGGGAGAGCAAGAGGATGCCCAGATATGCGAGCGAAGCCATCTCGGATTTCCAGCCTCAGCCATGCCCCCAGATGACTACAGCTGTATGAGTGACTCCAGCGGCTTCAGTTCTCTATTGCTGCATAACAAACCACCACCCCAATTTATTATTTATTCTGAAAACTGGGCTGGACACAGCTGAGGAGTTCTAATGCTCTGTGTAGTATCTGCTATATACTTACACGTCTGCTCCTCCAGCTGGGGTGGCTGGGATACTTGCAGGCTGGTCAGGCATCTCTTTCTTCCAGGTGGCCTTTCCACATGGCTAGCTTGGGGTTGCACACAGCAGGATAGCCTCAGGATAGTGAGAATGATCGCCTGGTGGCTGGTCCCCAAGAGAGAGGAAGCTAAGGGTGCCAGTCCTAAGGTGAGGCTCAGACATCTCAGAACTTTCTACCACATTAATTGAATCAAAACAGTCATAGGACCAGTATGAGTAGAGCAACACAAATTTACAGGAAGGGAAGAAATTGATGGTGACAATTTGAGAAAACCTACCACAGCTGCCAGCAACGGCGGAACCAACCAGTGAGCCCAACTTAGACTACAGAATCATGACTAAACAAATAGTTGTTTTAAGTCACTAAGTTTTGGAGTGGTTTATTATGCAGCAATGGATAAGTGGAACAGAAATTGATACTTAGAAGTGAGATACTGCTATGACCAAAATTTTAAATATGGCATTTACTTTGGAACCAGGTAGCAGGAGGAGGCTGGAAGGGCAATGAGAAAACTGCTATTGGAGAAAGTGTGGACTGTTTATGTTTTGGCGAGACCATTGCTTGTTGTAATATGGAAGGCAGAAAACAAATCTATGATCTGACTTTTCTGACAAAAAGTTTAAAGGGCCAAGTGGCTTCTCTCAGTTATTTATGATAAGGTGAAAGTAAAAAGAGAAAGATGAACTCTGGGAGGCTGAGGCAGGAGCATCTCTTGAGACCAGGAGTTTGAGAGCAGCCTGGGCAAGATAGTGAGACCTTGTCTCTAAAAAATTTTTTTAAAAGAAAGAAAAAAAGAAGAAACTGTCCTGTATTCAAGCAGAAGTTAGAGAAAATATTTCCAATCAAGTTTTGTTTTTGTTTTCGAGAGAGAGTCTTGCTCTGTCACTCAGGCTAGAGTGCAGTGGTGTCAGCCTAGTTCACAGAACCTCAAACTCCTGGGCTTAAGTGATCCTGCCTTAGCCTTCCAAGTTAGCTAGGACTACAGGTGTGTGCCATAACTCCCAGCTAATTTTTTCTATTTTCAGTAGAGACAGGGTCTCACTCCTGCTCAGTCTGGTCTTGAACTCCTGAACTCAAGCGATCCTCTCGCCTTGGCCTCCCAGAGTGCTAGGATTATAGGCATGAGCCACCATGCCTGGCCTCTAATCAGGTTTCATTGCATTGAAAAATAAAATTTTTTCTCATTCCCAGCCTTTGCCTGCAGCACAAGGCTCTTGAGGTAAGAAATGGAGTCAAGATGAAGACCAAACCCAGGATACTCCAGTGAAACATGACTTTAGGGTTAAAAGCAATCCAAGGCTATGCATGGTTGTGAGATCCCTGGTTAAGATCTCTGAAGTATTTCAGGTGGGAGTGGAGGGAGGGTGGGTGTTCTTACACACCTATTTTAGCATACAAAAGAGCTTCTAAGAATCTTGAGGTCATTGTCTCACAGTACCTGACTTGTAACCTACAGTACAGAAGAGCCTTTTCAAAGAGCTTTCAGGTGTAGCTTTTGTATTATGAAGTGAGTTATAATTTCATGCATAGAACATCCACAAGGTTTTTTTTTAAACGTTTGTATCTGTTTGAACTAAGAGGGACAGAGTTCAAAATCAAAAAGGTTTCTGGGCCCCCAACTTTCTATGGGCAACAAGCAGGCTGAGGAAGATCCTCAGCTGCAAACATAAGCCATTTCCTAAGAAGAAGAAAGGATGACTCAGAGTGCAGAGCCTGCCCAGAAGAGAAGCCAAAACCTGCTTAAAACATAGACCAGTGCAACATTTGCAGAGAGCAGGCCAACCCTGATCAAGAACATTCCCTGTCCCTAGTGTCAGGGGAACCATGATATGTGTCTGGCTGGATTTCAAAACTGCTATGGACCAGTGACTGTTGGGTGCCCTCCTCCTCCTTGAATCAAGGTGCCTACTGCAGCTATCCTGTGCTTGGCTGTTGACTGTGGAGGTGTGGGGAGCAGGAGGCGTCTTTTTTATTTCACATGCCTCTAGAACAATAGGAGCCATTCCCAAGGTGCCTCACCCACACCTAGACTTGGTACAGACTGCAAGATACTGGATTTCTGGTCATGCTTTAAGATGGTAATTTTGGAGGTCTTAGGAGGGCCTGAATCATTAGCGGCCACAGGGTGCATTGTAGCAGCCTGTTCCGCCAGGGAACCACGCTTCCCAGTATCCATGCTCTTTGTGTAGAGCCCTCCTACACCAACTCTGATCTGCCCATATGACTTGCTTTGGCCAGTGGGATACTGGCAAGCATGATTCAAGCAGAGGCCCAGTAGGAAACGTTACCTAGAACACAGCTCCATGCTGTAAGGAAGTCCCAGCTTCCCTCACCTGGCCACGTGGGGAAACCCTAGAATGAGACACCACATAGAGAAAAGTCACACGGAAGGAGAAATGAGGTGCTCCAGTTGAATTCCCAGCTGAGTGCAACCAAATGAGAGACACCATGGAGAACAGAAGATCCCCAGTCAATTCACAGAATTGTGAGAAATAAGAAATCACTAATGATTTCAAGAAGCCACTATGTTTGGGGGTGGTTTGCAACATATCAATAGTTAATTGAAACATATGGTCATCACCACCACCACCAGCCCTCCACAGTCTCAAGTGTGTGCTCTGACCACCTCTTCTTCCAGCTCACTCCCCCAGCATCCTGACCCCAGCAACCCTTTGGGCCCCACCAGGACCTCCAAGCCACTGCCCCTTCTTCAGTCAGCTCAAATGCCACAGCCAAGCATTATGATCACTCTTGGAGACACGACCCCGGGTCCCCGAGCCATGAGTCAGTCACATCATTCTGGTCCTCTGTGCTTGGATCACCAATGCTCGCTCCTTCCTTCTCACTCTCAGCTGATGACCCTGTTTTCTACTTCCCTGAGAAAGTTCTCATCAGAACTCCCCAAACTCCAACACAACCACTAACCTTTCCAGAACCTTCATATCAAATTCTCCCTCGTACTGTTACTGAGGTGAGCCACCTATGCTCCTACCTAAAACTGACTCATTCTCTCCTCAGCAATTCTCTCATCCCTGTCCTACATCATCAATTTCTCCTTCTCTATGGAATCATTCTCATCGGTGAACAAACATGCCTTTTCCTCTCCCACCACAAAACAATCTCTCAACTTTTTCTCTTTCCAGCTTCAGCCCCATTTCTCTGCTCCCTTTTTCAGCAAAATGCCTTAGAAAAGTTGTCTATCTTGTGGTCTGCAATTCCTCTCTGTTCATTTCTCCTTAGCCCACTTAGACTTACTCCCCACTGCGCCACCAAAACTGCACTTCTCAAGGTAACTAGTGCCCCCGTGTTGCTAAATCCATTGATGAATTCCTGATCTTCACCTTAGCAGTGGTCCCCAACCTTTTTGGCTTCAGGGGCAGGTTTCATGGAAGACAATTTTTCCATAGACTGGAGATGGGAGGGTGTGTGGAGAGGAGCTCAGGCAGTGATGCCACAGCCCGCTTCCCAAAAGGCCACAGACCAGTAATTGCGGTCCGCGGCCTCGCAGAATCTACCGGCAGTTTTGACAGGTTGATCCTCCCTCTGCCAGTCTTTACTTGGCTCCCAGGCCCCCTCCCTCTCTTGGTTTCCCTCCTAACATCTTAGTTTTCTTTCCCCTTAAAGCGAGAGCACCTAGGACTCAGTCTTGACCTCCCTTTTTCACTACCCACATTTTCTTTCATGGTAATCTCATCCAGTTTCATGACTTTTGCCATGGTCTGAGTGTTTGTGGTCCCCCCAAAATTCATGTTGAAACATAATCCCCAATGTAAGAGTACTAACAGGGGGGACATTTCAGGTGAGGCGGCCATGAGGCTCTGCCCTCATGGATGGGATTAGTACCATTATAAAAGGGCTTGAGGAGCCAGTTTGTCCCTTTTTATCCTTCTGCCATGTGAGGACACAGCAGGAAGGTGCCATCTTTAAAGAGAGCAAGCCCTCACCAGACAATGAAACTGCTGACACCTAGATATTGGACTTCCCAGCCTCCAGAACTATAAGACACAGATTTCTATTATTTATAAATTACCCAGTCTAAGGTATTTGGCACTGTTATAGCAGCCTGAATGTATTATACTAAAAGAGATTTCATTGGTTGATTGATTGAGAGTCTCACTGCATTGCCCAGGCTGGAGTACAGTGGCAGAACCACAGCTCACTACAGCCTCCAACTCCTGGGCTCAAGTTGTCCTCCCACCTTGGCCTCCCAGAGTCATGGGATTACAGGTGTGAGCCATAGTACCCAGCCTAAGAGAGTTTTAAATACAATAAATATGCTAATGAATGCCAAATTTATACTCCCAGTCTAGATATCTCCCCTGAAGACTATACTCACATATTCAACTGCCCTGTAACCTTAGTAGGTAGTGTAAGTGAGAAATACATTTTTATTTTGCTAAGCCAGTGAGAACTAGGCCCATCCTGACAAAGAGACCATCCCACCACATGTGTCCAAACACCATCATCTCCTGCCCAGGGTCAGTATCCCTTATTCAAAAGGCTTGAGACCACAAGTGTTTCAGATTTCAAAATTTTTTGGATTTCGAAAATATTTGCATTATACTTACTGGGTTGAGCATTCCATATTCTAAAATTCAGAATCTGAAATGCTCCAGTGAGCTTTCCCTTTGACTGTCATGTGGGCACTTACAAACTTTCAGATTCTGGAGCATTTTGGATTCTTGGATGTGGATGCCCAAACTCTATGTTTGTCCACTCTAACCCTCCCATATGCTATTGCTTCCTGACAGCCAGTGCATTGGCCACCTGTTTTTCTTTTCTTTTTTTGAGACAGAGTCTCACTCTGTTGCCCGGGCTAGAGTGCCGTGGTGTCAGCCTAGCTCACAGCAACTTCAAACTCCTGGGCTCAAGTGATCCTTCTGCCTCAGCCTCCTGAGTAGCTGGGACTACAGGCATGTGCCACCATGCCTGGCTAATTTTTCCTACACATTTTTAGTTGTCCAGCTAATTTTCTATTTTTAGTAGAGACGGGGTCTTGCTCTTGCTCAGGCTGGTCTCAAACTCCTGAGCTCAAATGATCCACTGGCCTCAGCCTCCCAGAGTTATGGGATTACAGGTGTGAGCCACCACCACGCCTGGCAGGCCACCTCGTTTTTTCAAAAGTGCCAGACATGTTCCTAGCTCAAGGCCTTTGCACTTCTTCCCTCTGCCAGGAATGTTCTCCCCCCATATACCCATTTGGCTGCCCCCCTCACCCCCAGCCACTGTTTCTTCAAATGCAATTTCTCAATGAGGACTGCTCTGCCCACCCCTTCACAAAGACCCTCAACCTGCCCTTGTGCAGATCTGTTTTCCCCATTGCATTCCTCATTTCCTAACACAGCAGTTACTCAATATGTGTATTTTCTGCCTCCCTCACTGGGATATGAGTTTTTATGTGTTTTATTCACTGCTGTAGAACCGTTTCAGTGGATGATAGGGGTGAAGCCAATTGGAATGGATTGCCTGGAGACTTGGGTGGTAGGCAGATTGTCACTCCTTCATGCCTGCAACCTGTAAATATGTTATGTTACATGGCAAAAGAGACTTTACAGATGTAATTAGGTTGCAAATTAGTGATCTTAAAATAGGAAGATTATCCTGGATTACATGGGTGGACCCAATCTAATCCTTAAAAGCTGAAAACTTTCTCCAGCTGAAGGTTAGAGAAATGAGGCAGAAAGGGAGGTCAGAGAGATGGTGTGAGGACCAGCTGGCTTTGAAGATACAGGCAGCCTCAAGAAGCTGAGAAGGAGCCCAGGCCAAGAGCCAGCAAACTAGGACCTCACACAACCAAACCACATGGAACCACAGGAATGAGCCTATGGAAGATTCTCCCCTGGACTCCCCAGCTGAGAGCTCAGGCCATCTAACACCTTGACTACAGACTTGAAACCTGGAGCAAAGAATCCAGCCAAACCCACCTGGACTTCTAACTCACAAAACTGTGAGATAATGTATTTGTGTTTTTTTATGCCACTGTATTTGCGGTGGTTTGTTATGAAGCAATAGAGAGCTGATTCACGAGGAGATACAAAGAGACGGCAAGTACAGACAACCCTTTCAAGAACTTTTGCTGAAAAAACTTATGCTCCAGAAAAATGAAGCAATGGCTGGAAGAGGATGTGGGGTCCAGGATTCCTTTTTAAGGGATATGTCTGTGGGAGACAGACGCTGCTGGAGGTAGGAAGGCATGCCTGAGGGTTTACCTCATTTCAGCCTCACAGGAAACCCAGAGGTGAGGGTCGCCATGTTCCTTATACTTGGTTAGAACAGGTAGACAAAGCTGCTCAAAGAGGTCCACATGCGTGTCTCCCAAGCCAGGTGGGCCCTGCCCATACTGCTGCGCCACAGGTGCTCAGCATTTGCAGGTTTTCCCATCTGTGGCTGCAGAGCCAAGAAGCAATCTTCCCAGGAACAGCCTCTAATCAATGACTGCGGCAGGGCGTGGGGGTGAGTGCATCGGCCCCCTGCCCTTCTGGAAGGTACTGAAGATGGTTTCCATACTCCCTCTCATCACAGTAAATGGAGTGATAGCACCCCCTTCCCTGCCTCATGCCCTTCCTGGTGTTTCCTGGGGGTCCCCTCTCAAACATCCTGGACTTGAATCCTTGTTTCAAGTTGACTTTTGAGGGCACCTGAACTAATACACCAGTTTTTCTCAACTGTCCTGTAGGAGCACCCACTGAGCTCCACCTTGTATGGCCCAACCTCTTTTCACAAAGCACTTTCTCATAGTCTCATTACACCTCTACAACTCTTTGAGGTAGGACACGTAGGTTATGAGCAATTAAGGACCAGCCTAAACCGGGATATCTCTCTGGTGGGCCAGGATCTACCAGCCTCTCCTCTCCTCTGGGGTGTCTGGGGGAACTAGCAAGTCCCAGGAGGCCCAGAGGTGGAACTTCTGGCCTCACTCATGAAAACCCTTGCAATCACATCCCCTTGAGTCACTGCGTCCGAAACAGAACCCGGCAAGCTAGAAAGGGGGTTTCCCTGGGAGCCTGTGCAGCTCCTCAGGTGTTGGGGGTCGTCCTAGAAGGAGAGTGGAGCCTACCTCTGGGCAGCTGAACTACAGCATGAGTACAGGACCTCACCCACTCGGTCCAGGCCGCCACGCTGCCACCCTAGCCCCGATTCAGCCCCGGGGCGCACACTGGTGTCCGTGACCAGCACGGCCTCCGCAGCGCCTGCGTCGGAAGATTAGGACCAGGCGGCTCCAGTAGCCAGCGCCCTCCACCGCCTGGGCGCCTCACCACACCTGAGTTCGTGGGTGTCGCCCAGGGCTGCGCGCGGAAGCCCGGCCACAGCGGTCCTCGCCTGGGCCTGTGGGGAGACAGCAGGCCGGTCAATACCTCAGAGGGCCGGCGACCGCTCGGCTGTCCCGGCGACCCCGCCCTCCCCGCCGACAACAGCCCCCACAGGGGGCCCACCGAATGCGCCCCCCTTTCCCACCCCCACATCGCCCCCCGCCTCCCCCACCCCACCCTCACGTCAGCCGCTCGCGACCCTCGCCCCCCCCCCGCTTTCCCCACCCTCACATCGACGACCCCCGAGCCCGAACGGCCCCCCTCGCCGCAGCCCCCGCTCTCCCCACCCTAACATGAGCCCTCCCGACCCCACAGCGGCCCCACCCCACGCGTCCCCCACCCTCACCTCGGAGCCTCCCCACGTCCCCACAGCGACGCCCCTCGTCCCCCGGCCCTGTCGCCCCAGCCGGGCAGCGCGTCGCTCGCTCGGGCCACCTCCTTCTTCCCGGCGCTGCGGACCGAGGCAGCTTATGTGGGGGTCGCGACGAGCGAAGTTGAGAACGGCCTTCCCGGGACGTCCTCCCGGGGAGCGACCCCACCACCCGCACAAAGCTTCCCGCGAAACTGACGTTGCGCGGGCCGGCCGCGCAGGGGCCGCCCCCGGTATCGCCCCTCCCCCGCGCTCGCTCAGCTCCTCAGCGCGCCGGCGCACTGCCCCTGCCCCCATTGGTCGCTGCGCGGCGGCGCGCGCCGGCCAGCGCCGTGCGCGCCCCGAGATTGGCCGGGCCACGGCGGGCCGGGGGTGTGTCCCGGGCCGCGCCCCGCCCCTCGGCTCCGCTCGCTGTGGTGCGCGCAGCGGTGGCGGCGGCGGCGGCGGCGGCGCGTGGCAGGTCCGGCGGGCGCGAGGCGGCGGCGGCGGCGGCGGCCCGAGCCCGGCCCAGCCTCGTCCCGCCCGGGGCCCGCCCGGCCCCGACC
>CAUYSK010112330.1:0-33133 GCA_963575035.1 Avahi laniger
ATTGTGGGAACACATGTAAAACTAAGTTTTTTCCGGGTGCAGGTAGAATGAATGTATCCATAGACGCTACAAAACAGTTAACATTTGAGCTGTATCTAGAAGGATGGGAGGATTTCCTAAGGAAAACTCACCAAATGTTGATGAAGCATAGAATTATTTTGTTTTTTAGATTTGTGAAGTCTGTCTTTGTTAACTTGATGGGCATTGCATTGAATTTGCAAATCACTTTGGGTACTATGGACATTTTAACAATGTTGATTCTACCTATTCATGAGCATACTATGCTTTTCCATTTGTTTGTGTCTTCTGTGGTTTCTTTCCTCTGAGTTTCATAGTTCTCCTTGTAGAGATCTTTCACCTCCTTGGTTAAGTATATTCCTAGGTATTTTATTTTCTTTGTAGCAATTGTGAATGGTATTGAGCCTTTGATTTGACTCTGAGCTTGACTGTTATTAGTATATTGAAATGATACGGATTTATGGGCATTGATTTTGTATCCTAAGACTTTGCTGAATTTATTTATAGACTCCAGGAGACTCTTGGTGAAATCTTTGGGTTTTTCTACATACAAGATCATATAGTCAGCTAAGAGCAATGGTTTGACCTCCTCTTTCCAAATTTGGATACATTTAATATTCTTCTCTTGCCTGGTTACCCTAGCTAGGATTTCCAACACTACTGTGAATAGGAGTGATAACAATGGGCATACTTATTTTGTTCCAGCTCTTAGGGTGAATGCTTTCTACATTTCCACATTCAGTATGAGGTTGATTGTGGGTTTGTCACATACGGCTTTTATAATTCTGAGATATATTCCTTCTATGCCAAGTTTGTTGAGGGTTTTTATCATGAAAGTGTGCTGAATTTTGTCAAATGCTTTTTCTGCATCTAGTTGCTCAGGCACCTCTCTATGATCTACATCTGAGCTGTGTCTCCTTTTTCCTATTCTCTATCGAAAATCCTGCCTTCCCTCCAGGACAGCCCAGCAAGCAATGTCTCTAGTTGGCCATCTTGCCCAGTTGTTTTTCTGACTTCTATGCAATCACTCTATAGCTTTTCTTTAGAAGTTTCTCACATATATACTTATAGCTAAAAGTAAAGTCCACTTTTGTTTGTTGATAAACTTTACCTCAAGGAAAGTATAAATCATATTTTCTTTATGACTGTCTTTGTTGACTAAATTATATCCATGAGATTTATCTTTGTAAACAGCTTGTAGAAGTTCATTATTTTTCATTGCTAAATAGTATTCCATTTTATGAATTATACCAATTTCCTTTTTTAAAAAAATAAATTGTGTATTATACTAACTTTTTTAGACATGTTTCTTTCTGCAGATGAGCATTTATAAATATGCATATGTTCAACTTCAGCAAATACTCTGAAACTTTCTTAGAGATTTTTACAAAGTAGCAAATTACTGTTTCACCAAAAGACCCATTGATTCACATTCTCATGCTTTCTTTATGATTTGATCTTTGGAATTTTAGTCATAATTGTAGGTTCATAGAGTTTTTTATTTAAATTTTAATCTCCTGGTAAGTAATGATGTTGATGCCATTTTCATATTGTATTTTGGTATACATTCTTTTTAACAATAGTTGATGATATCCCTCATTGATTTTATAGTTTGCTTTCCTGATGTAATTGTATATCAGTAATAGTATTGATAAAATTTTAATTACATAAATGTGAATATGTTCTCAAAAAGGATATTTTTCATTTTCATTATTCTTGATCTTTTGATAATTTTTCATATTAATACAGTTTAGTTCATTAATCTCTTCATTTGTGGTGAGTGCTTTTGGTTTGTTTTTTAGGTGTGTATTGGTTTAAAAGTACTACCTACAGGTCAAGAAGATATTTTCACATGATATACAATTTAGATTTAAATTTAAAAATAAAATTCACTCAACATAGAATTTTGTATACCTACAAAATAGGAAACAAATGTCATATTTTCTATGTATGAATAGTCAGTGCCCCAGTACCTTTATTTAAAAAATATTTTTTCTTTTGCTTTATTTCTAATGATTTATTTTAATTATCAATATCCCAGTTGATACTGTTTTAATTACTTCAAATTTATAATTCCTGATATTTAGAATAACAATTCTTTTCTGTTTCTTCTTCTTTAAAAAATATTTTATATGTTCTTGTTCCTCTTTTCCCATATATTTTTTATAATATACTTCTGAGAGTTTTTGTTAAAATTCAATTGACTCTTAGCTTGGGAACAATGAGCATCACTGTAATGTTGAATCCTCTAATCTCTGTACATGGTATGTTTTTCTTGTTAACTAGATATTCCTTTTTTCTTAATTTTTCTCATTAGTTTTATAATTTTCTGGGTATGTCTCTTTCACATTTTGTTGAATATTTTTGAATGTTTTGTATATTTTCCTGAAATTAAAATTTTATATCTGTTGCCAAGTACATATTGTTTATAGAAACTTAATTTAATTTTTCTATATTGACTTTATAGTCTATAATATTTCTAAACTCAGTTTTATTTTCCTAAATTTATCTGTCAGTCCTTTTGAATGCCATGTTCTACATCCTAATGAAAAATGGGAGCTTTATTTCCTCCTTTTGTTACAACCTTATTTCTTTCTCTTGCATTACAACATTGCCTGGAATCTTCAATGCGTATTAAAGTTATGATAGTTGGTATCTTTGTGTTCATTATCTTCTCTTGGCATGGATCATTGTCACCTTCTTAAAAACAGACGTTTGATTTGTTTCGCTCCTCTAGTATATTTTTCTCTACTTCATTAATTTTTGTTTTTATCTTTATTCTTCGATTCCTGTTATAAATTTTCTTAATTTCTTAATGTGGACCTTAGTTCAAAAACTTAAAATTAATTTTTTACTAATATTTTCCACTACAATTATCTCATTTCCTTCAACAGCATTGCAAAATTGTTCATATGTATTCCTTTTTAATCATGTAATTAAATATTTTATAATTTTATTAGGATTTTTGATTATTTATTTAATAAAATATGTTGTTAATTTATCAAATTACACATCTGTTCTAGTTATTTTTTGGTTCCCAATTTCAAAATGAATTTGTTTAATTTGGGTTGTAGGAAATGTGTCAAGATTTGCTTTGTAGCTCAGGATATGATCACTTATTTTGCAAATGTTGCATATATTTTTCAAAAGAATATGAGTCTGCTGATGTTGAGTCTATTTCTCCATGTAGTTTTTGGTTTAAATTTATGAAACTTTGTTGATAGGCACTCACAAATTTATAATGTTATATCTTGTGGCATTATTACTAATATTATTTTGTCAGAAATTACATCATTCCTAAATATTGTAGATTTAATAGAGCTGTATGTTAATCTGTACTTTTATTATATTCCCTAGCACTGCACTAAACTTTGAACACTTTACCTCCATTATCCTCATCCTTGCAAATGCCCTATTACGTTCTATATTTTGATTAAATAAATAATTTAAATCTCACATGATAGTCATCTTATTTACATCATCAGAGTAATTTGTGTATACCTACACATATATACATTTGTTGCCAAAAAAATATGCTAGTGGCAATTTCTCTAAGATTTTATTTTTATGTGTTTGATATGAAAATCTATTTACAAGTTTAGTCATTCTTTTATAGCTAATGGGGATCATCAGATTTATAAAATGTCAATCTATAAACTGTCAAAAATTTGATAGATTGATATTTTTCACTAATTTTTGGAAACTTTCAGCTATCATCTCTTATTATATTATATTCACATATCCTCTATTTTGTTTCTTACTGGAAATCCAATTGCATGTACATTAAGTTTTCTGTAACCCTTTCTAACTATGTCTTAATTTCTATCTCATCATTCAAGAATAAGCCCCAAAATAACCTTGTATAGGATACTTCTCATACTTTCATTTGGAGGAGAGTAACAAACACAACCAGCACTAAAGAAATATGTGGGCAATATTTTAAATCAAATGGACAACGAAATGTTGTATATTTCAAGAGATCATTTCAAATTCCAGCTTTACCACTTAATACATTGTGCTATTAGTAAATCACTTATTGCGTGAGTTCCAGTTTCTTTACCTGTAAAAGTAATATCAATAATAATGACATCAAGTATTGTGGTAAGTTTTACATTAACTAATGCTCATGTATTATTCAATAAAATTTCTACCACATAAGTAAGGCTTTAGTTAATTTTGTCCAACACTGGGATAATATTATGCAAGCATACAAAGAGAAAATTATTATTTAATAAATCTGGAAATATGATCAAAGTTAATGTTCTTGTCTTAGAGTGTAAGTTATTTTTTAAAATGATTGGTTTTAACAAGCTCATTTAATTCTTATATCCATTACAGTTTCAAAAAAGCAAGATTATTTTGAAAAGTTTAGTCTTAGAAGTTTCTAGGTTTATAGTTTTATAAGCGTATGCCTCTTTGATGGGCAGCTCAATAACATGTTTCATGCTTTTATCTATTTTCATGTCATAAATACTATCATTCTAAGCAGGGTTTTTTCTTTTTTCAGTAGTGTTCCAAGAGTTATTTTTGAGGTCAAAATAATAGTATTCACAAATTTGAAACTGTATCTAAATCCAAAAGCCACGTTAACATTGTACATTTCCGTAAAGTAAAAACTCTGTAAAGCAAGACTCAAGTTGCTATTAAAACTAGACTCCCCTTCAGTGTTTTTTTCTTGTTGGTTGCCTTGAAAAGAACAGAAAGTTTAGCACAAAAGAGATTGGGAAAAAAGCTTTTGATTATTATTGTGCAAGTTATTAACAGTGTCAGAATAGCAGCCATAAAAAATATGCCACAGGGAAAAATGAATCAATGATGGGATTTAGCAGCTCAGTAGGCATGTAAAGGCTATTTGTTTTAATGGCATATTTTAACACAAACAAGGAAATACATTCTGTGGTGACAATCTTAATTAATTTGATTTTTGTCAGCCTATATTCCTTTCCAAATATAAAAATAATAGCAATTAGAATACTTAGAATTAAGTGTAATAGTTCACATTATTTACTACTCATTTTAAAATGCCAGCCATTATAATCACTGAATCCTTTCCATGCAAATATAGCTATCCTCAGAAATTCCATTCACAGCAATTTGTTATTTATTTATTTATTTATTTTTTTAGACAGAGTCTCATGTCTCTTTGGCTAGAGTGCCGTGGCTTCAGCCTCGCTCACATCAACCTCAAACTCCTGGTCTCAAGCGATCCTCCTGCCTCAGCCTCCCAAGTAGGTGGGACTACAGGTGTGTGCCACCACAGCTGGCTAGTTTTTTCTATTTTTAATAGAGACAGGGTCTCGCTCTTGCTTAAGCTGGTCTCGAACTCCTGACCTTAAGGGATCCTCCTACTTTGGCCTTCCACAGTTTTAGAATCACAGGCATGAGACACCATGCTGGGCCTACAGCAATTTGGGTATTCTCATGGCAATCATTGAACATGCTGTGCACAGTACAAAGGCTTACTACAGTACTTGTGGACATGCCCATTTATATATGCTCATGCTAATAACTATTATTTGAGTTTAATTAACACAATGTAAAATAAATTACTCCATGGCTATTAGCAATCAATGGATTATAAATGCTTATCATTAGAAAATGTTCTTAATTTGGAAAATCATTTAGTTCAGAATCAGTTTAAAATATATAGGAAAACACAAAAGTTAAAGTATTTTCAGACAAAGTAATAGGTTTCAGTGATACAAATCTGTTTCAATAATAATTCAATAAAGGATAAAATTAAGTCGTTGTCCACATAATCACAGCCTTATTGGACAAGTATTCCAATCTGACAGTAATTAAGACAAAATTTCACACTTATTGAATCTCTTATTACCTGAAGCATATTTCCACATTTATTTACCTGAATTTTAAGTTCCATAATGCTGAAATTGTTATCGTTTTTCCTTTTGAAACCATACATAGCTCCTTGTCTTGAAATAGTATATTCTAAAACATTTTGTTTGATTTTATTCTTTTAATAGATTAATTCACATTTTCTATGCCCACCACAAGAACCTCACACAAACTGCTTCTCTGCTTTAATTATCAAACCGTTTCAAACTCTTTGAACTCCTTGATCCTCAGTGTCTTAGTCACTCCAGGATGCCTTAACAAATTACCTTAATCTGGGTGGCTTAAACCACAAACATTTATTCCTCACAGTTCTGGTGCTAGAAAATCCTAAATAATGGTGCTTGCAGACTGGTGTCTGATGAGGGCCCATTTGCTGATTGCACATGGCTGTCTTCTCATTGTATTCTCACGTGTTGGAAAGCAGAGAGAGAAAAAGAGACAGAGAGGAGACAGGGACAGAGACATAGAGGGTGAGTGAGCTCTCATGTTTCTTATACCAGCACTAATCCCACTCAAAAGGCCTCCAATCTCATGACCTACTCACCTTTCCAAGATCCCACCTCCTAATACCATTGCCTTAAATGTTAGGATTTCAACATATCGATTTTGAGAGGACACAAATATTCAGTCCACAACACTAAATGTCTTCTACAGTGCCCTCCACGCTCTTTTTCTCCCTAGCATCCCAAATCTGAAAAGACACATTTGAGAACTGATAAGATGCATTATTGCTTGTAAACTTCCTCTTGCATGTCTCTGCTACTTTTGCTAACAGAGTTCCACTTTTTCACACAGGAGTGATTTTCCTTTTCTCAAAAAATTATCTTCTTAAAGTATGTTCACCTCTGCTAAGTCCTCATTTTTCTCCAGGATCTCAGGCTTCTCTGATATTGCTGTTTGTCATTCTCACTCCGTGACTTACTTGTGCACAACATGGAGATTTCATAAAGAGTGAAGCTGGGAAGGAGAAACAGTTTCTATACCATTCACACAAAAATAATGACGTCTGGGACTCACTAAGAATTCTGAGTGTGTCTAATTTGCAATAGAATACGGAAGCCAGCTGGCACTAGCTGGAGAAAACCAACTGTTAAATGTTAAGGTACTTTGTGAGTCCCTCCTGAGATGGGTGTATTTGCACTCTGTGAATACTACAAATCAAGATGCTTCTCTCTCCACCCCCTAACAACTAGTTGTTGAACCAAAATTGCCCTTGGGCCATGGAGTAGCTGTATGCTACTTACAGCAAGAATCTTAAGGTTCCTAGAAGTCCTTTTATCTAGCTGAGAGCATATGCAAGGCAATAACAGAAATGTTTATGAGGTCTTTACAAGGGATCTTAAAGTCTCATCCTTCATTGAATCATTACAAGACGGCCCGATTCTTCCTTTGTACACCCTTTTCTCTCATGGAGAGATCTGAAAGGAGAAACAATTTTATTTTTCACCCCCAAAGGTCTTGTTTGCAACTAAAAAGGGCGAATTGGCATTTTGTTCTACCAGGACAATCCTTAGCCAGGTCCACAATCGATTTAATACATTTTCTATTATTTTCAAGTTACTGCAGACAACATTTTTTTCCAATTTTTCTGCTAGTACATAATATGTGCTGTTTTTTATCTATCCTTGATTAAATAATTTCGTTAATTCTCTGCCAGCCTCTATCTGTGGTCTTCTTGATGTTCATTCAGTCTCTGCTGCCACGTAATCCCAAAGCCCATGGCACAAATTTTATTCTCACAGCAACATCCCACTTTGGTGCCAATTTCAATTATCTGTTGTTATTCATGAATCTACTCAAAACCTCAGTGGCTTAGAGCAACAGCAGTTTATTATATTTTATGACAACGTGAGCTGGCTGGATGATTCTCTGGTGGTTCTACCTGGACCCAGGCATTTGGCTAAATCTAGCTGGAAGGTTGGGATAAAAGGTTCAAGGTGGTTTCATTCTCAACTCTAGCAGTTGATGCTGCCTGTCATCAGGTGAATCTTGGTTTTCTTCCATGTAACCTTCATTCTGTAATACATGATTCAGCAATTTGTTTTCTGTAAAAGGTCAAGTAGCAAATATTTTAAATTTTGTGGACCATAGAGTCTCTGTTACAACTTTTTAGCCCTGACTTTGTGGTGTGAAAACAGCCATAGAAAATATATAAATAAATTGAGGTGGCTATGTTTCAATAAATTTTATTTATAAAAACAAGTAGTTCTAAAGTGGCACTTTATATCCGCTCAAAATTCCTATATTTATATGCTAATGTCCACTGTGATGGTATAAAGAGGTAGGGCCTTTGGGAGGTGATAAGGTCCTGAGGGTAGAGTCCTGATGTATGGGATTAATGCCCTTATAGGAAGAGATCCCAGAGAGCTCTTGTTGCCTTTTAGACTGAGAAGACGTCCATCTATAAACCAGGATGTGGGTACTCATCACACACCAAATCTTCTGATGTCTTGATATTGCACTTTCCAGACTCCAAAACTGTGAGAAATAAATGTTTATGCTTTGAAGCATCCATTCTTTGGTAGTTTGTTATAACAGCCCAAATAGATTAAGATGATAATGTCAAGTTTTAGTCTGAAATGTTGGTTCTTAGTGTACTCATGGCCAAAGAATGACCAGATATACCAATGTAAGGCAAGCATGAAAATCAGATTTATTGAGAAGATAAAGATAGAAATATAGGGCAAGAGCAAGATATAGGTTTAAAGAGCATGATACATGCCCCACAGATGATGACTGGACCCATTGTCCAGCAAAGGGAGAGCCAAAGGGAGGGCACAAAAACAAGGGGCCTGGTTATGGTCTGTGTCTTGTTTTATAGTGCCTGGACTGGACTTCCCTCATGGTTCAGAGGTCACCATGGAACCACTTTGATTGAACAGTTGGGAGCTGCATAACTGGAGAGTTATTGGGCATGCAGATCTCCCGTGAGCCTCTCCAAAAGCCCATTTTGGAGGGGCGGTGAATCGTAGTAGTACCCACTTTCATCCCTCGGAGACCCAGAATCCCTTGCTATCTACCTAACAGTAGCAAGCCAGATTTGGCCAAACTACAGATTTGGGCTGTACTCTTCCCTCTTTTCCAGTGATCTATTCTGTTCAATCTTAGAGTCTCAAGGCATCATTCTAAGAGAGAAAGTCCAAATGCCAAGGCCTTCTCAAACTTTGCTTGGGTACTACAATATCGCATTGATTCTCTCTATCTCTCTCTCTTTCTAAACACACACACACATACACACACAGACACACACACACACATGTACACTACCCCACACACATGAGACATGCTATCATATTGAACACCAAAAGTCTTGGAGAATTTATAGTATTTTTTCACTAACAAAATTTCAATATTATGCCACCATGAAATCAAATTTATGCCTGTTAAACTTTTAGATTTTTTTTGATTTTTAAATTCATATATTAATATTATAATATATATTGTTTCTTAAAATAGGAGTTGGAAAGCTTTTGTAGCAAATGGTGAAGTAAGAAGTATTTTAAGACTAATAGAACATATGGTCTCTATTGCATGTTCATGTTTATTTTTGTTTTGTTTTATACTTTATAACCCTTTGTAAATGTAAAGACCATTATTAGCTCTCAGGCCTTAAAAAACAGGCTACAGAGTTTTCCTTGCGGACTATAATTTGCCAACCCTTATAAAATAACAGTAACTTTCATCTTCATTTTTAGTTACCTCTAATGTAACCAATAAAGGAAGATAAATAGCTTACTTATTATTATAACTGCTTGTTTTTATTTTGTCAGAGAATGTATGTTTATGCATATATATGTGTTTATATGTGTGCATGCATATATGTATTTATATGACTATATCATTATTTCATCATCACTTTACTTAAACTCAGTATCTTAGACCATTCAGGCTGCTGAAACAAATTACCACATACTGGGTAATTTATGAACTACAGAAATGTATTTCTCATAGTTCTGGAGGCTGCGAAGTCCAGGATCAAGGCACTAGTAGATTCAGTGTCTGGTGAGGTCTCATTCCCTGCTTCATAGTGTCTGCTTTCTCCCCTGTGTCCTCACATACAGGGACACAGAAGCTCTCTGGGGCCTCTTTTATCAGGGCACTAATCGAATTCATGTGAGCTCCACACTCAGAACCTAATAACCTCTAAAATGGCCCACTTCCTAATAAGGTCACCTTGTGGGGTGAGTTTCAACATGTAAATTTTGGGGGAACAAACATACATACCACAGCATTCAGGATTTTCTTAGAAGGTTTATTTATAGAATAAGTCCATTAAATATCCATCAAAACTGGTAGATTTTCTCTTTAATTGAAATATGGAAAGTAGCAATTTAAGATGTATTCCTATGAGTGTGAAATATTTTAGGTGATATGATTGCTCTTACTATGTCACATATGTCTCATGTATATGTGACACATATATATAAACAGCAATAAGATGATAAGTCTAAAATCAATAATAAATTTTCACCTGTAGAAACTAGAAATAAAATACCAAATTATGCTCAAAGAAGTCAATAAATAATACACAATTTGAACAGAAACATCTGTACCCCCATAATATGCTGAAATAAATAAAAAAAATTTATGTAAAAAAAAAATAATACACAATTTGAAAATAATAAACTGAAAAACAATAGAAAAAAAATTTTAAAGGAACAAATTAGCTTCATAAAAAGAAAGTAAAAATTGATAACTCTAGGAATATTATTAAGGCTTAAAAGAAGGAAATCAATGAAATTTCTAAAATCAGAGCTAAACATGTAATTGAAAGTAGATAATACAAATACATTTAAATAAGTTACTAATAACACACACATACATACACATAAAATATTGTACCAATTAATGATCCTTAAGAAAAAAATAAAACAAAACAAAAATGATATAATAGAGCATAAAAATATAAATAGCACATTATCTATCATGTAAATGTGAATTTATAATCGAAGTTTTTCTAAAAAGAAAAACCCAGACCAGATCATCTTACTGTTGAATGTTACTGAACATTTAATAAAATAAAATAAATCCTACTGAAATGCTTTCAGAAACATGAAGAAAAATTTATAATTATCCAATAATTTTACTGAGACAGCCATGATTCTTGGGGAAAAATCTGAGTAGGAAATAACAAGAAATGAATTTTATAGACCAATATCTTTCATGGACATTGATGTAATAGTCCTTAGCAAAATGTTATCAAATATATTTCTGTAATGTAGGGAAGATAATATATCATGACCATATTCATTTGACTCCATTAGTTCAAGACTGGATTAAAAATAAAAAATTAGACAGTATAATTGGCACATTAAGGACAACTGGAGAAAAGTAACACAACTATGTCAATAGGAGCAATAAAAACAAAACGGTCAGATATTAGATCCATTTATGAGATAAAAACTCTTAGCAAACAAGGAATATGAGATCATTATCTGTCTGAATAAAAGATGAAAACAGGCAGCTATCATCCTACTTAAGGCTACAATTTCAGCCTTATCTCATAGGATTGAGCACAAGGCAAAGATGTCTGCTCTCATCCAATCTACAAACATTTTACTGAAAGTCATAGTCAATGCAATTTGATCAATCAAAAAAAATAAATAAATAAAAAGGAAGAAGCACAATTGTTTTTATGTGCACAATATATGTTGAATATACAGAAAGTCTTAAAGAAACTGTGAAAAACAAAAATTCATAGTAGTGAATGTCACATATCTGCTGTGTATGTTTGACATAACATTTACTAAATTTCTATGAATTAGCAATAAACCTTTGAAAAGTAAATTTTTAAAATACCATTGATAGAGTGCATAAATAAACATTTGCATATATGGTCAAACAATTGTTAACAGGGGTTCCAAGACTATTCAATGGAGAAAGGACGGTCTCTTCAATGATTGTTGTTGGAAAAACTAATATCCAGATGAAAAAAAAATAATTATGACCCTTATCATACACCATACACTAAAATTAACTCTAAATTCTACGTCTAAGACCTAAAACTATAAAACTTTTAAAAGGAAATGTAGGGGCAAAGTTTTATGGCATAGAATTTGGCGATGACTTCTTCAATGTAACAACAAAAGCGCAAACGATGAAAGTAAAAATAGGTAAATTGGTTTGCATTAAAATTATAAACTTCTGTGCATCAAAGGACACAATCGACAGAGTGAAAAGGCAACCTACAGAATGGGAGAATATTTTCACATCATATATTTGATAAGGGATTCAAATCCAGTATGTCTAAGAGCTCCTTTAACTCAACAACAACAACAAAAAACAACCCAATTACAAAATGGATGAGGGATGGTATACTGACAGCTCAATATTTTAGCATACCTAAAAATGAGCACTATATCTTCCATAAACTGACCTTCTCCTACATTTTAAATTTTAATATATCTCTAAATCATCTAGTTATTCAAGTAGAACAAATAGATATCATTTTTCATTTCTGTGTTTCTTATATTCATGTTCGATTTGTACAATTTATATATAGTCATTAAATATGAAATGCCCAATTTCAAATTAAAAGAGTAGTTTATTATATCTCAAATAAGAGGCAGTACAATTAATTAAAGTATGCACTTAAACTATTGACATAGTTTTGCCATCTTAACAGTAGCTTGCTGATGCCAGCAGCAAAGAAGCCTGGAGAGCAGGTGGCAATGTAATTGCAAAAGGCGTTTTCCACAGCTTGTTGAGAATTGAATATTTTCCCTTGCAAGAAGTGGTCGAAAGCCTGGAAGAAGTGGTAGTCTGCTGGTGCAATGTCTGATGAATACAGTGGATGACACAGAGTTTCCAAGTCCAGCGTCTTTAGTTTGAGCAGTGTTGTTTGTGTGACATGTGGTCGAGTGTTGCCTTGCAAGAGGATTGGCCTGTCTCTATTGACCAATCTCAGCTGCTTAATCGCAAGCATCCTCATCATTGTGTCCAATTTGTTGCAGTAGACATCTGCTGTAATCGATTGACCAGGTTTCATGAAGCTGTAGTTTATACCAGCGTTGGACCAACAAACAGACACCATTTTCTATGAATATTTGGTTTTGGACTGTGTTTCAGCATATCGTCTTTATCCAACCATTGTGCCAAATGCTTGCAATTGTCGAAAAGAATCCATTTTTCATCAGATGTAACAACATGGTGAAGGAATGTTTCACCTTTATATCGTGATAGCAAAGAAAGGAAAGCTTCCAGACCATTTCTCTTCTGACACTCGTTTAATAAATACGGAACCCATCTATCCAGTTTCTTTAGATAGCCGATTTGTTTCAAATGGTCCAATATCATTGGAATAGTAACATCAAACCTTGCTGCTAATTCACGTGTAGGTTGAGATGGATTCGCTTCCACTACAGCTTATCATTACCCACCTTTTTCTCAGGTTGCTCACACTGCTCATTTTCAAGATTAAAATCGCCAGAATAGAACTTCTCAAATCATCGATATACTCTACGTTCATTAGCCACATCCTTCCCAAGCATGTCATTGATATTTCGAGCTGTCTGCCCTGCATTTGTTCCGTGACATGACAGAACTCATATTTGAAAATAACAGGAATTTTTTGCTTATCCATGATTTCACAAAAATTGCTCTAAAAAAAATTTTGAAAGATAATCACAAGCCAAATGTTTCATTTAAAAGAATGAGGATGTACCTTCACAATAAAAAAAAAAAAATCAAGAAGTGTCAAGGTGAAATGTCAGAGAGATCAACTGTCTTAGTTCTTAAGGAAATCGGACATTTCATACTTAATAACCTAATACTATAAATGTGTATATTTACAACGAGAGAGAGAAAAGAGGGGGAAGGTGGTCATACAAGTATAGTTATGTATATAAAATAATACATATTTCATAGTTTATACCAATCATCGTTTATGGAAAATAAAGATCAATGCTAGTAAAAATACTAACATTTTAATAATATTACATAATTAGTATTTTTATTTTCAATGAATTAAATGTGATATATTTTAAAAATTAAGGTGAAAATTGCAAATATCACGCAAGCACTAACAATAATCAGCTAAGTTAAAATGTAGTTTCAGCGATTATTTACATTTCTGGATGAGAAAAAATAATCTGGCATATTTTCCACACAGTTACATAGATATACAAACACATCTGTACCTTCATAACTGTATAGACTCATCTAATTCTGGATTAATGGAGTTATTGGCCTCTGTTTTCTTGACAAATGCAATATGTCATGCAATTTTGTGTACTTCTAGCTTTCATGATAACTAGAAACCATTGCAGATGAAAGTGAAACTTTAAAATATATTGTGATAATATGTGAAGCAAGGTAATTGCTGCTCAGTAATGCAGAAAATAATATCTATCACAAGCATAAATTCTAGACTAACACCTGAAGCACATTTCTTCATCCTCTAATTTATTAGTAGAGTTTACACATTATACCATAGTTAAATAGCATTAAGAAAATTGCTAGGCTCCAATAAAAATAGATTTAATTTACACCTGTGTTATATGTTCTGTATGTTTACTTCTGTTTAGTATAGTTAAGAACATAGAGCTATGCAATTATTCTACCATCTTTTATGAACTCAAATTACATAGAAAAAAGTTAACTTTTTCCATACTTTAAAGGTTTACAAAAAGAAGAAATTCAAGTCCTGTTTGGAATATATTTTGGTTCCATTTTGTCACGTAAGGAGTTATTATTTCTCATATAAGAAGTAGCAAGAAAAATTATGAAACCAAAATGATGTATTGAAATTGCAAAATCAATATATATGAAAAAATATTAGACTATGTAGTTGAAACTAAAAGCTCCTTTATACTTGTGAAACATAATTTTGCAGAAAAAAATTAACAATTTCTAGTTTTAGTTTTCAATTGAAATATCGTTAATTTGCAGAAACATTTAACACGTTTTTAACTACTCATACTTAGTAGTTTCATATGTTCATGCTTTCACGACATGAACACTGTAATAATCATTTGTTATTTGAATTATTCCTTTGGGAACTATGATGGTAAATGCAAATGTTTTCCCTTTTTTCCCTCTATTATAGGATGTATCACTTAAAGGAGATGAGAGTCCACAATCTAATTACTTTCTTGAACAGAAAATTAGGGTTTTGCCCTGGCAAAGAGTAATGAAAATATACATATTAGCTTAAAAATGAATTTTAAGTCATAGGAAAGAGACTCATTAGAAAATTTCCAATTAGGGAAATTAAATTGACTTGAGCAAAATTTCAGGTTTCCTGATTTTATTTAATGATTTTCTGTATGTTTAAATATATTTTATAAATTTAGAAATAGAATGAAAATTAACTTCAAACTGAACATTTTAAATATAAGAATCAGAACAATATGCTTCTGCTTCTTATATTATTCTTCATTGGTAATTCGTTTACCATCTTGCCCAATCATTCTGAACTTCCTGGACCTGCCAAATTATCCTATTTCCGAAGTCATCTAGAGAACCATGTAAATGTGAGGTTTTTGTTTTGTTTTGTTTTTAATAATGTGTTTCCAAATTCGCCTTGTGGATGTCAGTATTCTCACTTTTGTTCTGGTACCAGCATTCCAACTTCAATGCTGGAGCAATAAACTGCTAAATGCAATACCATAAATGCATGCAGCAGACGAGATAAAGAGAAGTGTTACGCAAATACTCCAAGGTCAGAAATGAATGGGAAATAATTTTTAAAACAGAAATATGATTGACTTTAAAGTTTCATCCTATAAACACTAGGTGTATTCTCTCCATATTTAGGAAAGGGCGTCTCATGGCCAAGGAAGCATATAATTGTTCATTAAAAGAATAATTATGTAAAAAGCATAGAAATATCCAATTATGTGATCAACTTTTGTGTAATAAATATTTGTTTAATTAAAAAAGAAAGACTCAGCCACATTTCGGTTGTTGTCAAATTTCATTTTTTTGTCATGAAATCTCAAATCTCATGGTTAAAGTCAATCTTATTACTAAACTAATCCTTATAAAGCATCCATTTTCTTATGAGTAAATGATTAACTCATGCGATACGTCAGAGTAAAATTCTTTCTGACAAGAGTTAGAGAATTTAGTTGATTTTTAAGTTATGTCTTTTTATTAAAAAATGTTCGTAGATGCTTATGCCTAATTCAATGTTATAACAAAATTATTTTTTGTGATTAAATGTGAAGCTATGATTAAAATAAAAGAAAAAATAGTCGATAATATCAAAAACAGTTTTTGAATATAATCATGTAGTTTATTGATTCAATAAGGCTGGAATCTTATATATCCAATCATTTAAAATATTTTAATCTCGAGCTTAAAAATGTACACTTGTATCTAAAAAAGATGAAAATGTCATAACGTTTCCTAAAGTATTTTAAAAAGAATTAACCATGAAAATATTTAAGACTGAGATATGAAAATAAATTATATTTGATTACATGATAAATATTTACCAGAGATTAAAAGGTGTTTGCCACAAAAATATGAACATATAGCCAGCTTCGTTTTATTGATAGGCAATAATTCACTTCCTCATCCATTCACGTATTCCACATATATGTATGAAATACTTATAATTTATGTGTGAGCCAATGACAATTAATGGGATAGCTTTAGTGATTTATTTCAAAGCACTCTAGACTGATTAGTTCTACAGTTAGCTCCAAACCAGAATAATACACATTATTGCAAATTGTAGTTTATAGGTCCAAGACAATTTAATACATTGGATTCATTTCCATTCATTTATCTAACAATTATAGTTAAGACTAAACCAAATTAAAATAAGAAACTAAGAGAAAAGAATTTTGATAATTCTTGGACTTAAAATGAGATGGAGGAGAGACAAAAAGTAAGGGCTATGAATTTATTAAGAGATTTTTTAATCTTTATAACTTTTCAATTTTTTGCATTAATTATGTTAGATTGAATGAATTACCTATTACTGTCCTTACATTTGTTTTGCTACGATATTGTCAGATAAAAAAATCTGACTTCTCTTTTTTATTGGTTAAAATGTTCACTTAATTATAATTGCAGAAAAGCTTATCAGTTTGCTTATGAAGAGTTCTGAGATCAGGTTAAATGTGCTGCAAAAAGCCTTTCAAGGTGCAAAAAGCAAAAGTCATCACCCTCAAGCCTGTACTCTCTAAGTTCTCTCTTCCAGAGCGAAGAAAGCAGCACTATCATTCACTTTTGTCACTTATGACAAAGCAAGTTAAAAACTAATTTAAAATTATAATCCACACATATAAAAATAATACATTATATACTTGAAAATTTCTTGAGAAATTGGTATTAATATTTTCATCTCACATGCAAAAAGAAGTATGTTAGTTAATGCACATGCTAATTAGCTTCAATTAGCCATCTACATGTACATATATTTTAAAGCAACAAGCTGTATGACATAAATATATACAATGTTTATTTGTCAATCAAAAAAATTATAAAACACTGATGAGAAAATTTGAAGAGGACACAAAAAAGTGGAAAGATATCCTATGTTTATGTATTGGAAGAATTGTTATTTTTAAATTGTTGATATTACCAAAAGCAGTCTACAGGTTCAATGCAATCCCTATCAAAATAATAATGATATTCATCACACAAATAGAAAAAATAATTGTAAAATCCATATGGGACCATAAAAGACCTAGAATAGCCAAAGCCTTCCTGAACAAAAAGTAGAAAGCTGGAGATACCACATTACCTGATTTCAAAATATACTACAATGTTATAGTAACCCAAACTACATAGTATTGACATAAAAACAGACATATAGACCAATGGAACAGAATAGACAACCCAGAAATAAATCCACACATTTACAGTCATTTTTGATAAAGGCACTAAGAATATACATTGGAGTAAGGGCAATCTCTAATAAATAGTGCTGGGGAAAACTGGATGTATAGATGTAGAATAATGAAACTAGACCCCTATTACACAAATTAAATCAAGTAGATTAAAGACTTAGATGGAAGACCTAAAATTGTGAAACTGCTAGAATAAAACATTGGAGGCATGCTTCAAGACATTAATCTGGGCAAACATTTCTTGAGTAAGGCCTCAAAAGCATAGACAACTAAAACAAAAATAGACAAATGAAATCACATCAAGCTAAAAAGATTCTGCACAGCAAAGTAAACAACTAACAAAATGAAGGGACCACTTACAGAATGGGAGAAAATATTTTTGAACTATTATATTAAGTTGACAAGGGATTAATAACCAGAAAATATACAGAACTCAAATAACTCAATAACAAAAAAGAAAAAAAAAACTAAATAATCCAATTAAAAATGAGCAAAAGAGTTGAACAGATATTTCTGAAAAGAAGAAATACAAATAGCCAATAGGTATATGAAAAAATGCTCAACATCACTAATCATCAGAGAATTTCAAATAAAAAACAATATATAATATCTCATTTTGGTTAAAATGGAAAATAACAAATGCTGGAGAGGATGAGGAGAAAAGAGAACACTTGCATACTGTTGGTGGGAATGTACATTTGTACAGCCGCTATGGAAGACAGTTTTCTCAAAAACTAAAAATAGAACTCCCATATGATCTACCAATCCCACTGTGGGGTATATATCCAAAATAGAGAAAAATCCATTTTTCAAGAGTTAGCTGCAATCCTTGTTTATTCCAGCACTATTCACAATAGCCAACATATGGACTCAACCTAAGTTTCCATCAATTAATGAATGAATGAAGAAAATATGGTAAATATGCACAATGAATTATTATTCCGTTATATAAAAGAATGGAATTCTGACATGTGCAACGTCATGAATGGAACTGGAAGCCTTTATGTTAAGTGAAGTAAGCCAGGCACAAAACGACAAATATCACGTGTTCTCAGTCACATGCAGGAGCTAAAATATTGATCTCATGAAGTTGGTGAATAGAATGGTGTTGATCAGAGGCTGAAGGCTGGTGGTGGGGAAGATAGAAAGGGGTTGGTTAATGGGTACAAAAAATACAGTTAAATAGGAGTAAAATCTAGTGTTTGGTAGCACAATAGGATGGCTATAGTTAACAATAATTTATTATGAATTTCAAAGAACTAGAAGAGAAGATTTAGAAAGTTCCCAACACAAATAATAAATGTTCTAGGTTATGGATATCCCAGTTACCCAGATTCGATTAGTATACATTGTATGCTTATATCAAAATATCTATCATATGTACTCCATAAATACATACAACCTTAATATATCTTTATAAATTAAAAACATAATTAAAAAATTGTAACTCACAGACATCTCAGTGTTCTGGATGACATATATAACTGAAAAAAAATTAAGATAAAAATGAACTAATTACCAACAAATTTGTGCTTGAAATTACCTTACAATAAGAGATTGGCTATTGATAGGGCACTGATGAATGAAGAATTAAAAGCCTTAAATGACTTTTTAAAATGTGTGTGTGCACATATATATAAAATCATTTTTTGTTTAAGAAATATACCTTAATATTGTTTGGCCCTCTTTAGCTCCCAGTTTTGACCTTTTTTCACAATTCATTTTTAATAAATGTAATTAATCTTAAATAACTTGTCAAGACAGTGGCAGAGAATAAAATTAGATATTCAAATTGAACAAATATAATTCTTTATTATTTTATTATCTTTATGACTATTACACAGAAGTTAAAACCTGGTGAGGACAATTTGTGTATTTGCTGAAACTTTAAATGTACCTGTGAAAGGTGATTCCAACTCCTCTGAAAGCCAGATTACACCTGCTGTTGTTGCTTTTGCAGCTGCTGACTTGGAATTCCACCACTGTGATGTCTGCAGGTGGTAGTTATTATGCAAATTGTAATTCAGGGAAAAAGAAGAGTCACACAAAAGTATATTTTTATATATAAGAATTATATTTTTAAAAGTTATATGTATGTGTGTGTGTGTGTGTGTATATATATATTTATAATTTTAAGCAATGTTTTTTATCTTCTTGTGTGGCACCAAACTGAATAACAACACACAATCAACATTTCTGAATTGTGTATTGAGAAGCTCAAAATGGACCACCCTCAGCCAGTCATCTGTTAATTTTGAATAAATATTTTAGGTGCCATTACATGATTAAAAGAAATTTTTGAGTTACAGTGAATGTTGACATTTCACCATTTTTCAAGGTAAAAAAAATGAAAGAATAAAAAGATCACATGTGGTTTTTAAGTCTAATTCTCACTACTAATCTTTGCCACTGTTCCTTCTTCCAAATAAAGTTGAAGAAATATGGCCAGATCATTACACAAGGAAGATAGTGGAAATGATTGAGAGAATGGCAAGAAAATTTACTATTTCCCGGAAGAAATATATTATTGTAGAAGGTGCTCATATTTTTTATGTACAGTGCTAATTTTGAAGCCATTGATAAAAGTGTTTGTGATTGGGAAATATATTTAAAATGAAAATAAAAAATAGAAAAAGGAGAATTATTCTTGTCTTTCATTTAGGCAAAAATTATGTTGGAATTTAACCATTCTTAGCACTGAAAAATATTTTATTCTATTTCAATTTATTTTATATCTGTTGATATTTAAAAGCATACATACATGCATCATTTGCTACTTAAACTGTGATTAGCAGAATTGCAATATTGATATCACGATGGAGTTTGAAATGAAAAATCTTAACCTCTTTCCCTAGAAACTAAATCAGAATTTGCTTTATAACAGGATCCCATGTGATTCATGTACACATTAAAATTTGAGAAACACTTTTTGAACTACCATGAAAAAACGCAATTGAATAAATATTAAATTTAACTCTAATATAAATCATATGGTTCTTTATACCATTGTTTTCATAAAGTATATGGATTAAAATACTTTGCACTTATAACATAAAACACAAATATATCATTGTCATGTTATTAGGGATGTACCAGTTAACAATTACAGATGCAAGTAAAATGTTTTTAATTATCAGAACTGAACATATACTTTTTATAACCAATTATAGTCTTTGGCATATGTGTCTGGTTTTAATTAATTCATATGTCAGTATACATTATATAATAAAATATATATCATGTAACAGAAAAATAATCATGGCCAGTATATTATTAAAAAATTGATAGTAGAGAAGATTTAACACTATTGTTCATGCAAGAGGCAAAAACTATGTAGTTATTGCTTAAGGTCTTTTTCTGTCAAGTTTATCTGACTCATTTGTCCTTGGTGTCCATAAGCCACTGTGACCACAGGAATAAGTCAAACTTCAGTCTAGCAAAGCGAATGATTTATAGTTTTCATCCTGAAATTTAATACCTGAAAGTGATTGCATTGTCACAATAAACCATTCTCAGACCGTCCCTCTCATAGAATTCCATATACTGGTTGTTTATTTTACAACAAAAGCCATTTAAAGTTTTGACTCAACTAATAATAGTTCTCTGAAACAGTGAATGTAGAAAGAACCATCTTTAGTTTTTATAGTGGAAACTATTAAGATTTGAGAGAATGGCCTTATCTTAAAGCACCCTTTCTACTCTAGATACCGTATAGCTATTATTATTTCAGGAACTGGAATGCAAATGGACAAAACATTCTTTCATCCCATACTTTTAATGGAAAAGCATAAATCCTCACAGATAACGTCTTAGGTGAGATCAGTGATCCCTTCTTCACAGAAATGTAATTCATACAGATACATGCTCTCCCCCTGAACATTTCTAGAGAAATGCAAGTTGCTTTGACATTGTGAAAAGAAGAATGAAGTTCAAAATCACAAATTTTATTATTCTTCTGTAATAATTTTCCAGAAAATGACTTTAGAAAGCACACAATTCTTTACTATGCTCAGAAGGAATTTTCTTGTTTTTTTTTTTTTTGATGATAAACCAGTTACAACCATTCATCATAGCTTCTCTCTTCTTTGGTTGAATTAACAAAGTTTGAAAAGTAAATGAATAATTATTGTAACACATAACCTATGATCATTTGACAGAGAAAATTTGTAATTAGAAAGAATTCGGGGTTATTAGACATATGTGGAATTGTAAGCCAGATACATTCCAAAACTCATCTGTATGCAGGAATACTGAGAATAGGACTGGCTGTTGAAGCTGCAACACATTTATTTCAGTCTGCACAACATGCCTAGGTAAACAATTCCTATCTCCTTACCACTGAATCTACCCAAATCCCTTTATCTGAACTCACACTGTTGGCTTCTTTTTTACTTACTGTGAGTTAAGTATCCCTGCTGCTATTTAAGTTCAAATTTTTCATATGCAGCATAGATATCGTCCACTAGATGCTTCTCCAAGACCATCTTCAATCATCAGTTTATCGCTCCATTTTTTCACCATCCTAGAAAGATACATAGCATTGTCTTCAGCTACTATCTTTATTTCTTTCCTCCCTTTCACAGTGAAACTACTTCAGGAAGGTCTCTATAATCACTGCTTATATTTCCTCCATTCCCCCAACTTTTTATTTTATTGAGCAAAAATAAATCAGTCCCTCATCCTCAGAATTCTAGTAAATTTTCTGTTCACAATCACCAAAGCCTTCCATATTGCAATGGTCACTACTCTGTGCTCAATTTATCTAAGAGTAGCACTGAGCACCCTTTTATCTTGAGTAACTTTCTTCTCTTGGGTACTATAATATCACAGCATCTTGTTTTTAAGTCTTCATCTATAGCCACCCCACCTATTCTAAATCATCTTGACTCTCTTCTTTATATTAATAAAATATCAATTGTGAAGTTCCTAAAGGTTTAGTCCTCAGCCTTAATATTTCCTATATTTACTCTACTTCTATTTAGTCACATGATTAAATTATTTTGTGTACCAGTATATGTAAATGTGTCCCAAATTTATATCACTTGCCCTCACTGAACACCAGATGCACATATCCTCCACTCAATATTTCAATCGTACTCCATGTGGCTGTCTAATAAGCAGGTCCATAATAACTGCATTTCTACCAATAAACTTTTGCATTCTCCAGAATTTCTTAGTTTATAATAGGACGGTCCTTTCCTCAGTTGATAAACCACAGAGCAAGGGATTGCATTTATTCCTCTCTTTTTCTTATTCTTTCCATATAGTCTGCAGAAATAACTACATCTATCAACAAAATATAATCTTAACATGGTCACTTTTTTCATCTCCCTTTACACTTGCTGTTTAACAAGCTGCCATTAATAGCCATCTAGGTTTTGCAGTAGCCTGCTAACCATTTTTCTGCTTTCACATTGTTTACATAGAAGTTAGAAGAACATTTATAACCGTAAGTTATACTATTATTTTTTAAATCAAAGTAATTCATTACAATGGGTTCAAATACTTTCATAATAAAATTTAAACTCTTTATTTTTTGTCTATGAAGTCTAATATGACTCGACCCAAGACTACATCTCTAAAATCATCTCTAAATTTCTTTTTTATAATTCACTAAACCATAGCTCTGTAAACAACTCAGCCACATTGGCTTCCTTTCTCATCCTCTATTGTACTGAATTTGTTAACACTTTGGGGCTTTCATCTTATTTTTCTTGCCTGAAGAGTTATTCTGTTTAAATTCTCAGTTCTTTTTAACATTTACTGAAATTCTGCCTTCTCCACCTGACCTTCGTTGACATACAAAGTAGGCCAACACACAATTTTTTCTGCATCTCTTATTTGATTTCATTTATCAGAACAATGGCTTTCTTGCTTACCTAATTGTTTAATTTGCAGTGATTGTCTCCATTAACCAAATTATTATATACATTTGAAGAGTAATTTTTATGTTCAAGGTTGTATCCCAAAACCTTTGAAAAGTCCTCTTAGTGCACTGTAGATGTTAACTGAATAAATGAATAGGTTACACTCAGTATTCAAGCCACATATGCTATTATTCTCATCGGATACACATTGAGCCTTTAGATGACGGACCTAAGTATAGTTCTATAGCTGTAGAACACATGAGTAGCTGTAGAACCACCGAATTAAACAATATCATATACACTCCTCTAAAAGCAATATAAAATTTCTTTATAGTATGCATATTCAACTGATATTACAATTATTCTTTTTTTCCTGATCCAAATGCAGTAATGCTCAAATTCCATTTCCCTGGTTGTGGAAATTCAATTATCAGTCACGTTACTTTGAGTCCTTTCCTGTAGATGTAGAAAAGAGAAAAAAAAAAAAACTAGAGAATTTGAAAGTTTCCTGAAGTTATCAATTTTTGTCCTCCCTCCTGACAATCTCCTGACAAATATGGGGACTAAAAATTTTGGTAAGTATATGAGCTGTCCATCACAAGAATACTCTCAATAAAGTGGAGGTTCAAAAATAAAACTAGATTGTGAGGAAAATGTCCTAATTTGCAGAATTTATGATTTCAATTATGAAAAACAAGCTATTATTGACTCCTCGATCTCTGTCCATGCACCCAGGCTTAGCCACTTCTTTAGATAACAGAGTAGGAAAAATAAGTGCTTATTTTTCACTCTATTCCTATAGCAGAACTAAACAAATAGTAATACCTATATAAATTACCTTGTTATAATTATGTATTTTAAATGTCTGGAAACACCACTCAATCCAATTTAGGTTAATGATGAAATTGTTATGAGCTGGACATAGTGGCACATGCCTGTAATCCCAGCTACTAGTAAGGCTGAAAGGGAGAACTGTTTGAGGTGAAGAGTTCAAAACCAGCCTGGGTAAGAGAGCAAGACCTCATCCATAAAAAAAAAAAAAAGAAAGAAAGAAAGTTTTGTCTATTCATAAGTCTTCTCATTTTTCATCCTTCGTTATTAAAATGTTAATGCCCTGGTCATTTTATATTCATGTTTACAAGTTTGATTTTAACAATTAATGCACCACTGATTCATAATTAAATAGCGAAAATGTGATGTATAGCTTTGTCTCCAAATGAACATGAACATGCATATGTAATTGTAAAATAGCCAGGCTTTATTGAGGCAGCTGCTACATTTGCTGAAGAGGGCAGTGATTTGTTTTAAGAAGTTAACTGATGAGCAGAGATCTTCTAGGATATTAGGAACCATTTTCTTGTTATCACTCAAAATAGGAAATATATTTTCTTTTAGACAAAACCAAAGAGGCTCAGTCAAGTTCTGCTGGAGCAGACAACATTAGGAATTTCTATGATAGCAGGGATCATGTGTTGCTATCCCAACAGCTAATACATGACAAACTTGCAGATAACATTTGTTCAAATGAATGAGTGTGTGAGTAAATAAATGTCGAGAGGAATAAGGACAATCTCAATCTTCAACATTTATAGAACTTTATAGAAATCTGTACAGGAGGAAAAAATTGAGCAGATGATGTGTAGTACAAATTGTGATTTTTCTGTGTGTGAGTGGCTCGCGCATGTGTTCTTTGCCCACGTCGTCCACTGGTACCTAGTCAGTGTCCTTCTTCTCCCCAGATAAGATCGTGATGTTCAGGAGCTATTTCATATGCTATTTCATTTGTCCTGTTTGTTTTTATTTGTTTTCATCTATTTAAAGTTTGATATGTATTAGTTTATTTTTAATTTTATGATTTCTTTCAATGATTACTATTATTTATGAATTAATGACCATGCATGCAACAGGCCTAAAAATCTCAGAAAAATAACTCAAAAATAAGTTGTATTATTTGAGTTCTCTTCAGCATTATAAACCTACAGTACAATAAGCCCCATAAATTATTTTTATTGTTTATCCACTTTTACTACATCCACTCTCCCAATCATCTTGTGTATTTACTTATGTATCTATATAATTATTTAAAAATATCTATATATGTATACCTAAACAAAATGCCTTACTCTTTGTCATTAAAGTTTAATGACATTTCATTAGTAAATATGCAGAATTACCAATCACTCTATTAATTGTTTGGAGGGAGGGTTTAACATAATTGATTAAAGTAAATCCTTATGTTATAAATATAAAGCTTTTATATTTATATAAAAATATAAAAAAGAAAGTAAAACAGTGTGGTTCAAATTATGTTCAAAGCCAAAACTAATGTAGACTTTAATTTATTTTCAGTCATTTTCTTTTTATCTATTCAAAGAGACATACATTATTTCTTATCTTAATAGGATCTTTAGAGCACTGAATCACTGTCTATCCTTATTAAATCTATTTTCACTTAGTATTTTCTTTAACTCTTAGAGAAATTGATGGGTGAGAGTAACAACTAAATAACAGCATTTTGTGGCTATATTAGATATAGTAAACAGAGGTCAAGACTGTTTAGTAAGCAATAGAAACGAAGAGAGAAATCATCCACAATCCAAGGTTAAAGAAGTCTGGGAAGAAACAATATTTTCTTGATAGTAAAACTAAAATGACAGAGATAAATTACTGAAAAAATAATCTTGCATTTATATAGATGAAGTATTGATTCATATTATGTTACTCAATATAATAGTCACATTATTTTAAAAAAACACTTATTTTAGAACAATTTTGTCTTTACAAATTATTGAGAAAATAGTAAAAAGAGTCTATATATAACCCACATGTAACCCACACCTAGTTTGTCCTTTATTAGTTTCTTACATAAGCATGGTATATTTGTCACAAAACCAATATTGATATATAATTTTTTAAATTACAGACTATATTTTACTTGAATTTCCCTATTTTTCCTCATATCTTTGTTTCTTGTTTCCAATATCACATTTAAGGTATTACATTACATTTAGTTGTCAGGACTCCTTAGGCTCCTCTTGGCTGTGACAATTTCTCCGACTGTCCTTATTTTTGATGATCTTGATGGTTTCAACTATGGGTCAGGCAGTTTGCAGAATACTTCTCAATTGCCATTTGTAAGGTTTTTTTTTTTTTTTTTTCATGATTAGACTAGAGTAATATCCTTTGGGGAGAAAGACCATGTAGGTAAAGTGCCATTCTTATCACATCACATCAAGTACACACACTATCATTATTACTTACCACTTTTGATGTTAACCTCAATCTCCTGGTTGAGGTACTGTTTGGCAGGTTTCTCCAATGTTAAGTGACTCTTTGTTCCTCTTTCCATACAATATTCTCTATATGGAAGTCATTATGTACAGCCCACACTTAAGGAGTGGAGAGTAATGCTTTACCTCGATAAGAGCAGAATATGTGCTTGAATTATTTGGAATTTTCTTATCCAAAAGCTTTGTCTACTCTCTCTCATTTATTTATTTACTTCATAATTTATTTATATTAGTATGGACCTCTAAAAATCATTTTACATTTTGTGTTATAATCCAACATGATTTTATTTTATTGTTCTAATTGTTCCAGCTTAGATCTTTGTGAGTTCATTCCTTCGTTCCCAGGGCCCTTTGACATACTCCTTAACTGTGAGTTTTTGTTAATCTGTTGTTACATGCTCACACTACAATACATTTTCTAGCTCATCTTGTATATTTTCTTCTTCAGTCTTAGATTCAGCAGTTTTTCCAATGATCTCTGATTCCTTTTATTTGAGAACGATATTGGAAATGCAGATATGGGTGCTAGTTGTGCTCATTGCTACAGCAGTACCATATATACATATTTATAAATATCTTATATGGGACCATCTATATCAATATTAGTCTAAAATACATTCATGTTTATGTCTTCAACTTCGACTCTTTATTTAACACATGGATCATTTAAGCCTCTTCACGTTTCTGTAAACACCCACTTGAACAATGAGAAACCTGACCCCCACCATTCTCCATCGATTTACTTAATTGTTTAATTCCAGTAGGTACGTACAGTGGTGTCACAGACTCCATGTATTTCGAAAATTGCTTAAATCATCACATTATTGTCTTATCCTTCAAGGGAGGTTGTTTCATTCATTTGTAATACATTTATATTATTTTGTCACATTTTCATTTCATCTTGAAATCTCCAACTTTTAAATACTTTTTTTTTTAAATTTACATTCATTAAAATTATTCTTTAGACTGTGAAGTTCTATAATATTTGATAAATACTTGCTCTCTTAAATTCATCCTTACGCTATCATACTGAATAGTTTTTCTACCCTAAAAAATCTTCTAGACTTTGACTATTCATCCCCTTCTCCTTGATTCTGAGGGAACCACTGATCCGGTTGCTGACTCAATAGTTTTTGACTTTTCCAGAAATTCATATAATTGAAATCATACAATATACAGCATTTTTAGAATGGGTTCTCTTACTTAGAAGTAGGTATTTAAGTTTCTTCCATGTCTTTTCATGGTTTTGTGAACAAAAGTTCTCTGAAAAGAAATGTGAGGGAAGGGACTTTATTCTAGTGAATAGTTTGCAAACTGGGGAGAGAGGTGTTTTCTGGAGAATGCTTGTGAATCAGGGCTTTGTTTTAATAGGGAAAAGTCCCACCACGGTTCTCAATCAGGGCCATTTATGCAAATGAAGGATTCAAACTCACTTAATTCTGGTTGCTTGACAGAACTGAGTTATGATTGGTCAGTACAGTCGAAGCCTGATTTGTCGGTGCAGCTGAGCCCTGATTGGTTGGTACAGCTGAGCTCTGAAATTCCCGAAATTAAACAGATGTGTGGGGTTTTGGTCACACAGAGTGCATGTGTGACCTCTAGTCAGCAGCAAATGGCTGCTTGCTCTATTTAAAATTTAGGATCACTTAGCCACTTGGGATCCATCTGGATCTTTCAGGTTCACGTTTGTTTATAATTTAACGGCATATTTCTTTTTATCACTAAATCATATTACATTGTATGAGGTACCACAGTTGTTAGCCATTCACATATTGATAGATATCTTGGTTGCTTCTAGTTTTTGGCAATTAGGAATAAGCTGCTATAAATATCTAAGTTTTTTTGTGAACATAAATATTCAACTCAGTTGAGTAAATACCAAGGAGCCTAATTGCTGGATTGTATGGTAAGACCAAGTAATTGTCTAAGAGACTACCTAACTGTGTTCCAGTGTGGTTATATGATTTTACATTCCCTCCTGATATGAATCAGAGTTCCTGTTGCTCTGTGCCATTTTCGATATTTGATATTGTCAGCCTTTGGATTTTAGTGATTCTAATAGAGATTTGTAGTGGTATTTCATTGTAGTTTTAATTTACATTTTACTAATTACAAATGATGTTAATCATCTTTTAATGTTATTCTTTGAAATTTATTATCTTTTATGATGTGTCTGTTCAGACATTTTTGCCCATTTATTAAATTGGCTTATTTGTTTTCTTAGTGTTGAGCTTAAAATACTGCTATATTTTGGATTTACGACTTTTGTTTTTGTTTATTAGATATGTGTTTTTAAATATCTTCTTTTGGTCTATTGGTTCATGTTTCATTCACATAACCATCTTTCACAGAGTAGAAATTTTAAAGTTTAATTAAATCAAATTTTTTTGATAGATCATGCTGTTATTATTAAAAATTTATTACCAAACTAAAGACCATATATATTTTTCTCTTATGTTTACTCAAGAAATCTTATTATATTTCACACTTAGGCCTAGGAGCCATTTTGAATAAATTTCTGTAAAATGTGTAATGTTTATGTTTCGGCTCATTTTTTTGCATATAGATGGTCAATTGTTCCAATTTGTTTAAACAGTATTCTTTTCCATTGAATTGCCTTTACTCCTTTGTCAAAGATCAGTTGACTATATGTGGGTCTATTTCGGTTCTACTTTATTCCATTGGTCTATGTGTCTATTCTTTTGTCAATATGATTCTGTATTGATTACTTTCACATTGGAATCTTGAAATTGGGTAGTTTGAGTCCTTCAAGTTGAGTTTTCTTGTTAAGTATTATGTTGGATGTTGCAGGTCTTTTCCTTCTAATATAAATTTAGAATTAGTCCATCAATATCCCAAAAGTCACTTACTGGGGTTTTAACTGATATTACAGTCAATAAATCTATGGATTATGTTGGGAATTATTGACATCAACAGTAAGTCTTCCAATTTACAAACAGAGAATATCTTTTAATTGATCTAGATATTCCTTGATTTTTTTAGTGTTTAAACTATTCTGCATGCAGGTTTCATATATTTTCATTAGATATTAATATACACATAATCATTTCATTTTTGATATGTATTTGCAAATAGCAGTGTCTCTCCCTTTAATTTCAAATTCCAATAGTTTATTTCTGATGTATAGGGAAACTATAGACATTTATATACTAAAATGTATCACGCAACTTTGCTATGCTCATTTATTATTTCTAGAGTTTTTAAACTGATTTCTTGTGATTTTCAACTTTTACAATCATGTCTCTGTCCCTGCAAATAGAGATGATTTATTCCTTTTTAACTATTCATTTTTTATTTCCTTTTATTGTGTTAATTTCATTAGCTACAACTTATAGTATGGCAGTGAAGAGGCCTGTTCAGAAAGAATGTCCTTGCCTTGCTCCTGATTTTAGGAAGAAAGCTGTTCCTTACTTTTTTGATAATTTTCTTCCTTAGTGTATGGATGTAGTGAAATGTGTTGAGTAATACTAAAAAGTTTAACCAAACTTGCAAACTTGATGATTGTGTATATATTTTTTAATATATTGTTGGGTTTGATGTGCTAATATTTTGTTGAGAATTTTTTCATTTATGTTCATAAGAAATATCAGTTTGAGATTTTTCCTTCTAGTGACATCTTTATCTAATTTTGACATTAGAGTAATGTTGGCCTCACAAAATGTTCCTTCTTCTTGCACTTTCTAGAAGATACTGTGGAGAACTGGTATCATTTCTTTCTTTAATATTTGGTATAATTCATCACTTAAAACATCGGGGCATGGTGCTTTGTGTTTTGGAAGGTTACTGATTGATTCTATTTCTTTAATCAATATATATTTATTCAAGATATCTATTGCTCATTGTTTGAATATTGGTAATTTATGCCTTTTAAGGAATTGGTCTATTTTAGTTAAGGTATAAAATTTATGGGCATAGAATTACTTTTGGTGTTCTTTTATTGTTTCCTTTAGATCACTAGTGATGGCCCCTATTTCATTTGTGGAATTGGTGATGTTTTGTCTTCTTTCTTTCTTTTGTTTTTGTTAACCTTACTGGAAGTATATCAATTTTCTTTATTTAAGAAAAACAGAACTAGCCTTTGGTTATGTTGATTATTTTTTTCTTGTTTTTAATTTCACTGGATTCTGTTCTTTTTTCCTTGCTTAATTAATGCTTAACACATTCTTTTTTTCTCTAATATTCTAAGATGGGAGCTTAGGCTATTTTAGAACTTTATTCTTTCAAATATTTGCATTTAGTGATATAAATCTCTCTCCAAGCATAGATTTTTCTACATTCTACAAAGATGTATTTATATGTATCGTATTTTCATTTTAATTTAATTCAAAATGTTTAAATTTCTTTTGAAATTCTTTTTTTATTCATGTACATTTTAAAAATGTGTTGTTTAATATATAGGTATTTGTGAATTTTCTAGCTATCTTTCTGTTTTTGATTACTAATTTAATTCCAATACGGTCTGAGAATATATTTGTATAATTTCTATTATTTTAAATGGCTGAGATTTGGTTTTTGTCCCCAGAAGTTACCTGTCTTAATAAAAGTGCATGCAAACTTGAACAGTATGTATTCTACTGCTATTTAATAAAGTATTATATAAATGTCAATATCAAGTTGATTGATAGATCCATTTATGTTAATTATATCCACATTAATTTTATGCATCCTTGATCTATCAATTATTAATGTTGATGTCTTCACCTATAATAGTAGATTTTTTATTTTTCCTTTCAGTTCTACCTGGTTTGCCACACACATTTTGACAAACTGATGTTAGGCAGCAACAAACTTAGCATTGTTATGACTTCATCTTAGAGAATTAACTTTTTATAATGCCCTTCATTATCCCTGATAAACTTCTTATGCAGAAGTCCTGTTTGTGTGCAATTAATATAGATAACCCGTCTTTTATTTAATTAGCATTAACATGATATATCTTTCTCCATCCTTTACTATTAACCTCTCTGACTCTTTAATTGCAAAGTTGGTTCCTTGTAAACAACCTATAGTTAGTTCTTATTTTATTCACCATGACAATCTCTATTTTTTGTTGACATATTTAGACCATTCATATTAAAAAGGTTATTTGTACATTTGGATTAATATTGACCATTCTGTAAATCTTACTTTTTTTTTCCAGAGGCTTCTCTTTCTGTCTTATCGGGTTTTAATTTCATTTTCAGTTTTAATTTTTACTTCGTGTGTAGTGCCAGGACCTTATAACAAGAGAATTTCCAAGTCCTCCCTCCCATCATTTATTATATTCTGTCATTCATTTAACTATTTCACTTATTGTAATCAACCAATACATTGTTATTGTTGTTACTTTAAGTAAACAGTTATTCTTTAGATAAGTTAAGAATGTGACAAATGAAAGTTTTTTAACCCTTCATTTGTTCTTTCCCCCAAATTCGTCCTTTCTCTATTTAGATACAAGTTTCTGATCAATATTTATTTTTCTGCCTGAAGAAAAATAGGTCTTCTGAGAATCAATTCTATCAGTTTCTGATTTTCTGAGAATGTATTTATTATTTATTTTTCACTTTTGAAGTCTAAATTGTCTACATATAGAAATCTAGGTTGAGGACATTGGTACTTTAAGACGGGAATATGCCAACCTTCTCATTTGCTGGCAAATTAATAAACTCCTCTTTTCTTTTCCTCAAAAAAAAAAAAAAAAAACAACAGAATTCTTCTAGGTTGGTGGATTTTTCTTTCAAGACATTATCTACTCCAATCCATTCCCCTTCAGCATGCATGGTTTCTCATATGGAATCTATGGTAATTTTTAATCTTATTCCTCTATAGGTAATTGTTTCATTGCCCTGGATCCCTTTGATATTTTCTTTTTGTTTATGGATTTCTGCAGGTAAATATTGTATGCCCAAATGTAGGAAAATGTTTTTGTTTGTTTTATTTTACTTATTCTGTTTGGTGTTCTCTAAGTCTCTAGAGTGGTCTGAAACTTTCATTGTTTTCATAAAGTTCTGGTCCGTTATTCAAATATTTCTTCAGCTTCTTTCTCTCTTTCTTCTTCCCTGGTTCTATATCAGCATGTATTTTTACAACTTTTGAAATTGTCCCACCTTTTTTTTTGACACAGAGTCTCACTCTTTTGCCTGGGCTAGAATCCCGTGGCATCAGCCTAGCTCACAGCAACCTCAAACTCCTGGGCTCAAGTGATCCTCCTGCCTCAGCCTCCCGAGTAGCTGGGACTACAGGCATGCGCCACCATGCCCGGCTAATTTTTTCTATATATTTTTAGTTGTCCAATTAA
>CAUYSK010112331.1:0-33542 GCA_963575035.1 Avahi laniger
ATAGACAGAGGGTGTCAGATAGGGTGATCAGAAAAGGCCTCCTGGCCGGGCGCGGTGGCTCACGCCTGTAATCCTAGCTCTCTGGGAGGCCGAGGCGGGCGGATTGTTTGAGCTCAGGAGTTCGAACCCAGCCTGAGCAAGAGCGAGACCCCGTCTCTACTAAAAATAGAAAGAAATTAATTGGACAACTAAAAATATATAGAAAGAATTAGCTGGGCATGGTGGCGCATGCCTGTAGTCCCAGGTACTCGGGAGGCTGAGGCAGGAGGATCACTTGAGCCCAGGAGTTTGAGGTTGCTGTGAGCTAAGATGACGCCCGGGCAACACAGTGAGACTCTGACTCAAAAAAAAAAAAAAAAAGAAAAGGCCTCCTCCTGGCAATGATATTTAAAGAAACTTAAATGCAGCAAGGGAGCCAGCCATTCAGTCATCTTGGGAAGGAATGTTCCAGGCAAAGGAAAACAGCAAGTGCAAAGGCCCTAAGGTGAGGGTGTGGCTGCCAGGTTCAAGAGAAAACAAGAAAGCCAGCGTGGCTGGAGAGCAGCAAGCGAGGGAGAGGATGGCAGACAGAGAACCCGGCAGGTTACAGATAATTCAGTGCATTACAGGTCACAGGGAGGACTTGGTATTTCATCCAAGATGTAATGGGAAGTGCTACTGGGCTTTGATCAGGGGAGTGACATGACCCAACTTACATTCTGAAGAATTACTATGGTGGCTCTACGGAGCATAACCAGGTAGGAAAAGGAAAGTTTGAGGCTATTTGAGTAGTTCAGGTGAGAGGTGATAAGGAGCTTGTATCCACATGGCAATGGGATAGAAGCAGGAAGTCAAAAGGTAGGATTATGGATATCACAAAGGCAGAGCCAAGAGGAATAGCTGATGGGTTTGATGGGGGTGGGACATAAGATACAGAAGGGAATCATGATAAGCTTGTAGCACCTGAACAACTGGATGAATTACGTCTGGTACACTCTCTGGGGAGAGGAAAGAGAAGCATTGTAGGTGAAGCACGTGCTTATACTCAGTTCTTGTTTCTCTTTCTGTCTACTTCTACCTACTTTGTCTCTCTTTTCTTTGACTTCATTCCCAATCACAGAGGGTCCCTTGTCCTGAGTGATGTTTGAGCTTCATCCAAAGGTATGTCTACTGTCGATGGAGCACATAAAAGGATGCCTTCAGCGTCACATCCGTCGTTTAAGAATCACTAGCAAACTACCCCAAGATGTTCTAACCACGGGCCAGTCTGAGATGCAGGCACCAGCAAGTTTTCAAAATGAACATTACAAAGTACGGACTATGATTATTCTGACCAGTTCTTCAGAGGAGACACGGCCCATGCTGTCTCCCAAATGCAGCACCATGACTCGCAGAGCTTCAAGGAGCCAGCGTGAGTGCCCAACTGCCTGCATGACTCTGAAACCACGTACCACCATCACTTCGGGGGTGGGAGATGGGGGAGGAAGCCCATGTGCCAAATACTATCAATCCCTAGGGTGGGAGAAAATTATCAGGACAAAAATTAGAAGTTCATATTTTTGTCTTTCAGGATTTGTACACAGCTAGTTGCAGCATTAACATTGTGACCTGAAGCAAGTCTTTAGATTTCCTTATCCTAGAGTCTTCATTTGTGAGGTAGAAATAATCACATACGCCACCAGCCGTAATACTACATTGCTTTTATAGTTTATCCTCTTTTGGGTGTTTTCTTATAAATTATCATGGGATTCTCAAGAGAATTCTGAGCTTTAAGAATCAGATAGCAATTTATATGAACAGAATTTTAAAAGTAAGTAAAAAAGCAGATAGTACTACAGAGGTAGAAGATGACCATTTGTAACAGACCTCTGAAACAAAAGAAAGATCTTGGTGTTCTGGGCAATCCACAGCTCATCTCAAGCCAGTTCTCTAAGCTGGCAGTAATTGCTGGAAGGATGGCCTTTGATGACTTGGTTGCTAGGGAGATTTTAGAAGATACGCACAGCTTGGGTTTCAGATTTCCTGCTACTGCCACACAATGATCAATTACCTATGTCTGGCCTTCAAGTGTGTCAGGTCAATTAACACATATCCTATTTACATGACAGCCTTAGGGTTTCTTCTTTTTCACAGAACCTTGGACTAAAAATAAACTTAAGGAGTTCACATTTCAATTATCTCCAAAACAGTATTTTACGTGTCTCTAGAGAAGAATTTATCATGTTGGTAAATTTACTGTCTCCCAGCACTAATCAGCCATGCATGTCTTTTAAAAATACCTAACCTAAGCCCCTCAAGCTTTAACCATAGCCCATCACTTCCTACTCTATCCTCAGAAATAAATATTAACAGCTATTTCATCTTCAGTTAACTCTTTATATTCAAGTTGTTTGTAGAGTGCTCTAGAGCCATAAAGAAAAGCAGTATTTCATAGATAGGACTCAAACAGAAGAAACAAGGCACCAGTTTTCTGTTGCAATCAAGCTTCTACCCACATATGTGAAACTTATGTTTCCTAAAAATAAATAGTATTCACAAATGGCAACGGCTGCTGTAGGCATTTGGGACTTTTCTCCAATCTAATCTCTAAGATGTCTCCCAAATTCTTTTCCATTTTTCATTCCAAGGCTAGTACAGGATTATATCTTATCTACCATCTTCCTCTCCTGCTCCATCCTATGTGAGAATCCTTGGCAACATCTCCCGGCATCATCCCATCTCTTTGGTCTTACCCACAGCCTTACTGCTTTTATTCTTGCAAGCCCTCATCTTATTTCCTAGGAGGAAACATCCAAAAAAGACCCAAGTCTATTTTCTCCCTGAAATATCAAGGAATACAACTTTGGTTCTTCATACATCTTCATCTAAGTAAAAAGAAAGAAACAGATTATTTAAGTGAAATGAAAAGAAGACAGTTGGCCCTCTGGTAGCTGCAGGTTTAGCATTCTCAGATTCAACCAAATGCAGATTAAAAATATTTGGAAAAAATAATATAACAATAAAAAATAATACAAAAAACAATATAATGTAACAGCTATTTACATAGCATTTACACTACATTAGGTATTATAAGTAATCTAGAGATGTCTTAAAGTATGCGGAAGGATGTGTTTAGGTTATACACAAATAATAAGTCATATATATATATATGACTTAAGCACCCATGGATTTTGGTATTCACAAGGGTCATGAAACCAATCCCCTGTAGATACCAAGTGATAATTGTATTTAAGCTTCCCTATATAGAAAATATATCCTTAATTCCTAGAAAGAAAAAGAAAAAAAAGAGGGAAAAACTAGAAAGAAGGTTGTGTATTTCTTCAGAAACACTGAAGAGAAGTTGTTGAGACTACATTTACTGTGGGGGTGAAAACGAAGACTGGTCAGAAATGCAGAAATAACAGGTGGCAGCAGCAGAAAGGCAAACCAGGAGGTCAATGCCCGAGGCCCAGGCACCATACCTGTCTCTTCTTTTTCTACAGGCCCTGCACAGCTGAGAACCCCAGCAAGCCAACTCATTCCACTGTCTTCTGTCCCACAGGCAGAAAAACAACCCAAGTTCCTGGTTCTGTGATACAGTTTGAGATTGGGAAATAAGACCTTTCTGATGTCCTCAAATGGAACTTTATGTTTTTAATCCTTAAAACATACGTAACAATTGACTTCTTCAGGAGTTTAGCCCTAGGCTTCAATGTATTTTGGTACATTATGATTAATACAGCCTCAGTGAGATACCTGGAGAACTTAAATACCAGTAAGAACACTGCTCTGGAATAAAGTGATTTCTAAGATTTAAAAAGCTTCACTGTTCATAATTGGCAACACAAAATTATATACGACCCATGTCCACTGATATTTTTTTCAAAAAGTTAAGCTAAGTCAAAATATAGCTGTCTTTCCCATGGCATAGATGATGCTTTATTTACTCAATTATTAACAGCTCTCTATAAGGGCACCTCTTAATATGTCTTTATAGCTCTCAGAGGTAAGAACAACTCAGTTAAACATATTTACAAAATCTTCTGGGTCATGCCAGAAGATTTACGCCAAGTAAAAAGCTAAACCTCTCTCGATAAAGTTTAAAAATTTAGGACTAAAGAGTTTATCATATTACAAATTTTTGCCACCATTCATACTTTTATCACTATCTATGCCTGAAATTTTATCCACATTAGGAACCATAGTAGTAGACACAGCAGTGATATAATTCAAAAGGAAGAAGTAAGGTTTTAAATTTTCACGTTCTACGTGGCAACATCTCTCTTATTCTACTCTATTACTCTATTCCAATTTGTGTTCTTTTCATTTCCCTTCACTCAAATCGTAGAAAAAATTTGGCACTGTTACATTCCATCAAAAAAAAAATCTCTCTTTGGTGATCCAACTCTTCATTAAAACTATCCATGTCTAAGTGCTCTGAGCATGTTCACCAATGAGAGACAAGCCCCATCACAAACGTCAGATATTTTGACAATTGGTTTTGCTCCATTATATTTTCTCCAAACTTAATTCTTCCCAGTACATCCATCTCCTTATAAGCTTTTCATGCTCCCCACTAGGAAGTATGATATACAAGTTTGTAAGTATTTTCTTAACCTCTCTAGTGCTCAGTCTGGTACACGTTTCCTAGCCTTGGCACTACTGACATTTTGGGCCAGAAAATTCTTGGTTGTGGGGGGCTGTGTACTGCAGGATGTTTGGCAGCATCCCTAACCTCCACCTATAAGATACCAGTAGCACCCTCCTTTCTCCAGTCAAGACAATAAAAAACATCTCAAGACATTGGCAAATGTCCCCTGGGGGATGGGGGATTTGAAATTTCTTCCTATTGAGAACTGCTTGTCTAGAGTAAGAGTTTGGAGATCTCAGGGCTGGAGTTGGTCTGGATCCCAGGAAAGTTGTGGGCTTGTGACCCATATTGTATCTGGTCTTGGTTGTGCGCAAATGACCATGCTGCATGATACATAGTCTGTAAGAACCTAATACAAGTACAGTGCTTACTGTTGTAACCAAACATGATTTATGGAAAAAGGACTCTTACACATAGTCAAGCATAGCAGTCCCCAGCTTCCAAAAGGGTTACAATCCAAAAGTGTATTTAGAATCAGGAATGTATTTGGTCAAACCATATGAAATTTCCATTTTTGTCAGTCAAAAATGTTTAACACTATTGGCAACTTCATATAATTCAACCTAATAATTCCCGTTAGTAGCAAGTGTAGGCTCCCACAAAATCCCATCAAACTATTCCATCCTGACTGCCCCCTTTTTTCCTGAGGCCGCTAGGTAGTACTGGCCTGCATGCACTTTCATTTTCGCCGAGAGCAGTCACTGCTTCTGAGAAGGTTTCCCATCTCTCCAGGCCCTGGGAACAACACACAGCCTCATGGCTTTTCTAAGACCCTGCAGTCGAAAGGCAGAGATGTCTATTTCATGTTTCTCTTCTTTTCTCCAATTTATTTAGATCCCCAGATAAACAAGATAAACAAAATGATTGGTGTTTGCAAATACAAAAACCCACAGAAGATTCATCTACAGTTTATGTAACAAAGATTACTAGATAGCTCAGAAAAAAAGTTAGAAAATGCTGAGGGGAAAACAAATGAGGAAGGGAAAAGAAGTGCACTCGTTGGAGGCAGAAAATACTGGAGAATACAGGGGACTTAAGGGATGCACACCCTGGGCAGCATTGTTCAATACAGATGACAGCAAGGGTTGAGAGAAAGAGATTGGAGAGGCATCCATCAATCAATAATCAACTCTGGACACAATAACCTGTACAAAAGTTTACCAATCCTAGTCTACCATTCCCTCAAGTGTTAGAAATCCTGGGCTCAGAAACAGTTGAGATCTAGTGTTTAAATTTGAAACTCTATGGGTCACAGAGCTCCCGTTATCAAGTAACAGAAGTGGGAACAAGCACACAGCAATGTTCCTAAAGTTACACGGTAATAAAGCTCCCTTGAATTCTCCTGAATTCTAGATCACTCTTCTGTTTGGTGACATGACTGTCCACTGTTTTCTCTCCCCAATGCTGGAGAAAGAAGAGGCCTCCCCTCCTTCCTAAGGCTAAATCTCATTCTGGGCTCTCATTCCCCCAGTCTTTTTTGTCTACTCTGTCTTTATGCTTTATTCTATTATGCCCTCTCCCCTGTACCTTCTAAATAAATGTCCAAAATAGCCCATTTTTTGAGGAAAAAGAAGCATAAGAGCCCTCTCTTGACTCTGTGTTATATACTAGATTCCCTAAACTCACACCTTCTCTCCGTCTGTATTTCTTCACTCAGAACCTAGAACCTATTAGAACCCAGCCGGCCTCCAGGAGCCTCTACATTATCACAGTCATCCCCCCGGTGAACTGAATCTACCCCTGGGTTGGCAGTGTCTTCTAAGCTACCAAAACCAATGGACACTCTCATTTCTAACCTATTCCACTTTGTGTGTCATTGGACAATCCTGACCTAGGTTTTAAAGTTACATTTCCTGGGATTTGGGGAAAACCATCATTTTCTGGCCCTTTTCTTATCTCTGTTTTTCCTTCTTAGTCTCCTTACCAGCCCTTCTTTTTTCCCCAATCTCTTAAATAGTGGGTGTCCCCAAGATGACTTCCTCAGTCCTCCTCTTTTCTCAGACTCTTATTAAGCGATCTCTTCCATGCCTGTATTTCTACTAGGTGTGGATAATCTCAAATGGATCATCAGCAAGACGAAAATGGAAATCATTACCTTCCCTTCAAACCTATGTTGCCTAGCTCAGGTAATGGTACACCCATCCCCACAGGTACCTCAGCTTCCTAGCTCAGCATCATTTGTCTTCTCTGTTCTCCACATTCAGTCAACTGCGACATCATACACAACCTGCTGCTACATATCTCTGGCACTGTCTCTCTGCTCCACCTCAATCTTCTTACTATCTTCCATGTGGATCACTATCACAACTAGCTCATAACTTCTTTCCTTACACTTTCTTCCCCTGTTATTTTTAATCAGCTCTCAAAAGTCCAATTCTAAATACAAATGTGATATGTCATTCTATTGATGAAATAGTTTCATATACTCCAGTCCATCTCGACCTGGGTTTCCCAACACCATAAAGCAGTATTGCATATAACAAATTAACTTCTCTTTCATGCATCTGAACTGGTATTAGGTTATTAAGTACGAAATGTCTGATTTCCTTAAGTACTAAGTTTGACAGTGGATATCTCTGAAAATTCACTTTGACACTTCTTGTTTTATTTTTATTGTGAAGGTACATCCTCAGTCTTTCAAATACATGTTTTGGCTTGTGATTATCTTTCAAAATTTTTTTAAAGCAATTTTTGTGAAATCATGATAAGTCAAAACTACATGTTATTTTTGAATATGAGTTCTGTTGTGGCACAAATGCAGCACAGACAGCTCTAAATATCAACAAAGTGTTTGGGAAGGATGTGGCTAAGGAGCACACAGTATGTTGACGGTTTGAGAAGTTTCATTCTGGTGATGTTAATCTTGAAAATGAGCCATGTGGGCAACCTGAGACCAAGGTGGATAATGATGAGCTGAAAGCTATAGTAGAAGCAAATCCAACTCAAACTATGTGTGACTTAGCAGCAAGGTTTGATGTTATTATTCCAACAATATTGGACCATTTGAAACAAATCATCAAGGTAAAGAAGCTGGATAGATGGGTTCTGCATGAGTTAAGGGAATGTCAGAAGAAAAATTGTCTGGAAGCTTGCCTTTCTTTGCTGCCACAACATAAAAGTGAACCATTTGTACAACATGTTGTTATGTGTGATGAAAAATGGATTCTTTTGACAATTACAAGCATTCAGCACAATGGCTGGATACAGATGAAGTGCCAAAACACAGTCCAAAACTGATTATTCATCCAAAAAAGCTAATGGTGTCTGTTTGGCGGTCCAGCGCTGGTATTATCCACTATAGTTTCATGAAACCTGGTCAATCGAATACAGCAGATGTCTATTGCATCCAATTGGACAAAATGATGAGGGTGCTTGCCATTAAGCAGCTGAGACTGGTCACCAGAGACAGGCCAATCCTCTTACAAGACGATGCTCGGCCACATGTCACACAAACAACACTATTCAAACTACAGTAGCTGGACCTGGAAACTCTGTCATCCACTGTAGTCACCAGACCTTGCACCAACTGACTACCACTTCTTCCAGGCTTTGGACCACTTCTTGCAAGGAAAATAACTCAATTCTCAACAAGCTATGGAAAATACCTTTTGCGATTTCATCGCCATTTGCTCTCCAGGATTCTTCACTGCTGGCATAAACAAGCTACCATTAAGATGGCAAAACTGGCGACAGTTTAGGTGCATACTTTGATTAATTGTACTGCTTCTTGTTTGGGTTATAATAAACTACATTTTTGATTCTAAATTGGACATTTCATATTTAATGATCTAAAATATTAAGTTATATACTGTCATTGGGAGAATTGAGAAAATAGTCACTCAAATCATATTCTGTGTTCTGGGGAAGGGGAACTGGGTTGGCAGAGACTGACACAGGAATCCTGCTGCCCAACTTCCACTATCTCCTGCCACACAGCCAGCCTCCAAACAGGAAGCCCCCATGGTCTTTCATAACTATGTTTTACAAATGCTGCTCCCCTGGCCTGGCATTCTCTTTCTCCACCTGTCTACTTGCTGGCTCCCATTTGCTCTGCAGGCTCAGACAGTACCTCCTTTGTGAGCTTCCTTAGACCTTGCCAAACACAGTCTTTTTCATGGCACCATTAGAGCTCATCTCACAATATCACGTAGATTTATTCACGTATCTGTTTACTTTCCTAGGATGTGAGCTCTGCTTCACCAGTAAAATTCCTGAAATACAGTGGATTTGAAATAAGTCTTTTTTGAGAGAACCTTAATAAATGCTCCTTTTTTACCCCTTATCTTAAAAACCTGCAATAGTTGCTTCAATTCTTGGAGCTCTATCCATTATTTTTAAAAATGAAGAAATTATTTAATATCACACTGACATTAATCACAGTTATAAGAAACCCTAGAACCATTATGCAATGTCTCCTCTTTTTCAAAGGAACAGATGGAGGGAGAAAACCATGACAATTATTCTTAAAATGACTTACACCGAGATCTGTGTCTCTTTCCCGGAAGATGACCAACATGTCGCAAAAAAGGGAGAAGACATGTAATATCGGCATAGACCTTGTTAAAATTTCTTTAAAGATCATGCTCCTTTTCTGCTCTAAGTTCTTGTTAGACAAAGAAGCAATGAAGTTGTCCCTTGGTGTCTAAACAAGGCAAGAATTATAATTAGATGCCACAGTCCCAGAGAAAGTTACAAAAATGGTTAGAAAATACCCCACATTCGCACAGTTGTCTGGTCGTATCCTCAGAGTATGATTGCTGGCTGAGGGAACCCCCGCCCCGTACCACCCACAAATAGAGTAACCCCCACCAGTTTGAGGCCAGAGGGCTTTAAGTAGAAGCAACAATGACTGTTGTGTTGCTTGGCACAGACTAAGAGGGAGAATCAAGGAAATAATGAACATTTTGATTTTCCCTGTCAGAAAATATCTGCCTCATTGTTATTTAAAAGAATTATAGTTAGGTCAACACAAAAAGGGATCATCCCTAATTTCAGCAGGCTATAAGACTATCACACAGGGCTTAATTTCTTCTTTAATTTCTATGGGGCATCACTTCTCTGCCTTTTGGCTAAGATCAAGTGTAATTTCTATGGGGCAAAACTAGACTTGGAACCTGTTATCTCTGATTCCCTGTCTCATGTTGATGCCATACTAAGTGTCATGAACTTGATGTCTTCAATTCTAGCCATTCTTTCCAATTTCCCTATAACCACCACCTATCAACCCCATGGAACATGCTCCTGGACTTCTAAGACAGTCCCACCAAGTGGATTCCCATCCTTCCAACCCTCTCTGCACTCCACGAAACTGAGATTCTCAAAACATCTCTTTGAACTGATCATTCTCTTGCTCTAAACAATTTCAGTGGCCTATCACCTACAAAGTCCAGTTATCTTCATCTCACATTCAAGTCCCTACCTAATGAAGTCCTACATCTGTGTTTTCATCTTTTTTTCTATATAGCTGTTTTTATCTTTAACATATTATCCAATTTACTTACTTATGATGTTTATTGCTTATTGACTCACTTAGCCCTACCTCAAATGTAAGCTCTACAAGGAAAGTATTTTTATCTGTTTGGTTCATTAATGTACCCCAAGCATCTAGAACAGTAGATGCAGAGCAGATGTTGATTAAACATTTGTTGCGAACCTACAATGCATTCTGCTTTTACCTTAGTTGCCTAAATTCTAGCCTTGTTTCATATCCTACACTTATTCATATCAACACTTATTTTTTCTTATGTCTTTTACTTGAATTCTTCCTGGATCAGGCCTGCAAAATAGATGAAATTGGAAGAAGTCTCTCAGGTGTTTGCTGGCTACTTAAACACTATTTTGATAAGATCAAGCACCCTTTTGAATAAGCTGTTCACATTTATATAACTAATAATAAAATACACTATTTAGTTTTTTAAGAATTACTGGCCACAGAAGTATTTAACAACTAACAGAGGGTAGAGTGTAATGAGTTTCATTAGAGTTTAAATATTAAAGAAGAGTCTCTTTTGTTCAAAGCAGTGACTAAGCTTTGTGCTTTAAACTGTGGCTAGTAGGTCTTTGGTGACTAATTCAACTAATAAATTACTTAAATTTAGGACTCAATTTGGGCCCAAGCCACTATATGGGGATACAATCACTTTCATACTTTTATATTATCTAGTGCTTTAGGTAGTCCAGTTAAATTTTGAGTATAATGTACTATAGCTTAAACATCTTTTAGGCCAATGACTACATCCATTTGGATTAATAGATTAATGGAATGATTCAATCAATGACACCAAATTTACCAATTCTAATTTCAATTAGTAGAGCCTAATCAAACTTTTCTTTACTGCTATTCTCATGGGAGTTCAACTGAGTAAGCATAAAATGAATGCCAACTTCTGTAGAGCTTATTAGAAAAAAAAAAGAGAGGCATTCTTCCCAGTGTGTTAACTGCACCATTTTGCTAATTAACAATAATGCCGTTTTTTGTTGATGGGCATGAAAGTCCATTAAGGCATTTTTAGTGCCTTGCTTTAAGAAGAAGTTATGTTCACTAGGTTTTGGCTTTCTTGGATAATAATTTTTATATAAAAATGTAAGTCCTTTAAAAAGGTCAAGTTTATTAAGTTTTGGTACCAAACAATGGACATAATACAGGGTTTAACATAACTGCTTTGATCACAGTTAGTTGGGTCTTTTATGCCACATGTAATCTAGTTGTTAACTCTTTAGCTTGTTGAACTCATATTTGGATTTGATGAATTCTTGCAGCATAAAAAGAGTGAGGTGTTGGGAGGATTTGTGGTAAAATATCTGTGACTTCAAACAAACATATGTTTATTGCATAGTTTTAGTTGCTCTCACCTAATACTATGATGATGAAAAACACTGTTTTGAGAAAAAAATAGCAAATTATTTTATGTCCTTCAGGAAATAATAAGAATATCCTAAATAGACCATATGTTTGTGATGAAGTTCACCTGAAATTTAGCTAAAGTCTAATTGTATTAGAACTTCTAACCTATACTTGTACCAAGGTGTGCCCAAGAACTTAAAGATAATTAATAATATGATTTTCTTTCTACTTCTATTCCTTTTCTCCTTCTGTAGTGTAAGCTCATCTTGGGCAGAGGCCATTTCACTTATCCAGATATTTAGGGAAAAGGCATTCATTCAAGGCAGAAGGAACAGGAAGTGCAGGGTGAGGATCAGACTTGTTTAGAAGCAGTAAGAGGCCAGTGTGTCTGGAGCTCAGTGTGAGGCAGAGGGAACAAGACAGCAGATCCTACAGAGCCCTGAAGTCCATTATAAAGCCTTTGGATTTTCAGCTAAGTGAAATGAGGGTTATTAGCATAGCAGAGCCATGACTGGAATCACTCTGCTGTGTTGAGAATACACTACTGGGAATAGGGGAAGGACAGAAACAGAATTAGGCAGCTATTACAGCAATCCTGGTAAGAGATGATGGCAGCTGGGACTGGCGGTGGCAGTGGAGGTGGCAGGATCCACATTTATTTTGCGGATAGGCAGAGCCAACAAGTCTGCCTGCCTGACTGAAAATGGGGCAGGAGAGAGTGAAAGGAGTCAGGAAAGACTTCAAAGTTTTTGGCTAGAGCAACTGAGTAGATAAATTCCTATCAGCTTAGAGGCAGATGGCTGCGATAGGATAAAGTTGGGGGGTGGAGAAGATAAGGCTGCAGTCTTGGGTGTGTTGCATGTGAGATGTCTAAAAATATTTTCAAACACTTGAATATTGACTCCAATGTGGGCTAAACTTAAAATGTTAGGTTTCCCCGGTCTCCTATCTCTCGCCCTTATACTGCAAACATGGTCCCATAGCCTCTGCATTGGAATCCCTTTCAGATCCAGCCTCCCCATTTTATCCCCTTGGTAATTTCCTTATTCAGGCTCTCGTTGCCTCTTAGCTCACTGTAGTATCTTTTTATCTGGTCTCCATTTGCTCTAATGTAGCCATCTTCTACATAACCAGATGTATATTCCTAAAACATAAATCTGATAACGGAATTCTTGTTTAAAGCTTTGCATTGGTGTCTCACTGCTTAATAAAACGTAGGGTTGGCCTCTGTGATTCTACCTACGCAGCCCCGCCCTGCCTTTCTTTTCTTTTCACTACACACTAAATATGCCATATGCAGTCACGCTTCTTTGTCTGGCAAACTCCTATCCAGTCCCTAATACTCAGCCAAACATCACCATTTTTGAAAAGCCTTTCTCGACTCCCTTCAGGCCAAACTGGCCATTCTCTCCTCTGTGCTCTCACAAACATCAGTTATACTTCCACTAAATCACTTACAAGGGTATATTATTGCTAGTTTGTTTATATATCTATCCTATGAGACTTTCAGTAGTGGCTACTGTATCTTTTCTGTTTTCCTATAGCATCTCGTTAAGCAGTAGGCTCATGGAAGACCCTCTACTAACTGAGCCCCCAGTGAACCTAAGTATTGCTCAGGGGCAGCAAAAGTGCCTTGCTCTAAGATCTTTCAGCTTCAGGTGTGCCACCCATCATGGCTCAGAGTGGGGCTTAGAGAACACCTTCAACCATCCCATCTGCAACATTATGGACAAAGACATTTAGGGCCACCCAAAGAAAGGGAAGCTGGTGGCAGGCCAAAACAGCTTGCTGACCGAGCAGCCATCATGGTGCCTGAACTGTCAGCCGTCTCTTTATACTGAAATATACTAAGGTTTTTATAACATGTCTATGAGACTACATAGCACAGCTTTCAAACAATCACCCAATTAATCCCTCAAAATTAAAAATTCTGTTTTTCCTCTCCTACCACATTATAAAACAACAAAAGCAAGAAAACCGACACCTAGAATATGCTATGGCCTCCAATAAAAATTTTTCACTATAGCAATGATAAATGAAACAATATATTTTACTCAAAGAATGGTAAGAAATGGTAGATTACTAGAAAAATATACATAAAACAAGCCCTAAGAATGGAAACCTCAAAATAATTTTGAGATAAATATTTTAAAAACCTAGTAAAAATTGACTCAATTTCAATATAAGGGTACTCCCTTCACTCTGTATGTTGAGTACAAAGATCATAAGAGAAGACAGTAAAGAAAAGAATGAGGTCACACATTTAGAAAATAATTTGTTAAATAATATTTGACATCACTCCTCAAAAATTATTAATATAATTATCATATACTTAATTTTCTATTAATCTATGTCAAACATTTGTCTCCAAACCTCCTATTTCTTCATGTCAGTTGTCTCATTTTTCTTTTTTTTTTTTTTTTTTTTTGAGACAGAGTCTCACTCTGTTGCCCGGGCTAGAGTGAGTGCCGTGGCATCAGCCTAGATCACAGCAACCTCAGACTCCTGGGCTCAAGCGATCCTCCTGCCTCAGCCTCCCGAGTAGCTGGGACTACAGGCATACGCCACCATGCCTGGCTAGTTTTTTCTATATATTTTTAGCTGTCCAATTAATTTCTTTCTATTTTTGGTAGAGATGGGGTCTCGCTCTTGCTCAGGCTGGTCTCGAACTCCTGAGCTCAAACAATCCGCCCGCCTCGGCCTCCCAGAGTGCTGGGATTACAGGCGTGAACCACTTTCTTTTCTATCTTATATATTCTATTTTGACATTTAACTCTGTACTTTTCAGGGTATACAATTTTTTCTTAAGTAGATTACTATAATTGTCTTCATTTTTTCCTTTTACTTCCTTTCCATTTCTAATCATTTACTTTATTGTCATTTTACATATTAAAACATTTTTACTAATCTTAATGATTTCTTCCTACTCCACCTTATCTCTGAACAATCAGCTGAAATCGTCTTTGCATTTTTGAAATAAAATGGGAAAGTTAATTAAAAAGTGATGGTCAATAGTCATGGTGAATATAAAAATACTCTCAAGTAAGTTTCCTTGAATACAAGGAAAAAAGGGAGCATCACTATTGAGGGTTTTCCTAATGATTATGGCATAAAAGCAACAACTTGAGTATTTGAAATTTTTTCAAGAAGTACTACCTAATACCACTATGATAAACAAACCTATTCTTAAGGAATGAGTAAGACTGATCCAAAACAAATGTAATAAGTTTCTGAAGTACCTCTCCTTTGTCACAACTTTTTAAGAAACCCATGTTCTTCTTATCCTCCTTTTGTTGTATAACTCATAAGAGAATAGAATATATTTTGAGATCTCAAAATTAGGAAGCACTTGCTAAAAGAAGGTTTGTAGGTCTAAGAAAACACAATGCAGCTCAGTTACTCATTAATAATAAAATACTCAATTCTCTGCTAGAGCAACAGATGCATTGAACAAGTGTTCTGTTTAGTTGGTTATATTCATACTGACTGATACATCTCTAAGGAAAGAGAAGGCCAACAGCACTGAAATATTATGCATTTCCATAAGGATAAGGTTTGAAACAAGAATAGTGAATCCTTAGCTCAAGAGACACAAGTAAGTCTTATAATGAGCAATTTCTTCTTGTCTATCTCATGCCCTAACATTTCTTAACTTTTACCTCTTCTGTGATGTACATATATTAATAATAAAAATGAGATGGGTGGTTTAGTTTGGTTCCGATATTAACTAGCAGTCTAAAAATAATTATTAAATTAGTATGAGAAAGGTATTAATATTTATAAGAACTTTCATACAATGTAAAGAAAATTATTTCAACTACAATATAACACCATTTTAAATAAAATGACCAAGATTTGATATACAGAATGTGTCACACTGTAATACAGAAATTGCTAATATTCAATTTCTTACGCATTTCAACGCTAATGCTCTACTACTGGCTAATTAATTCTTGGGTTTTTGAGATTAAAACTTTAACTCAAAATGGTACTTTCAAGTTAAGGCAGACGTTTGCCATTTTCACACCTTTAAACAGAGGCTGGCTAAATGTAGCAGTTTTAAAAATATATAACAAAACAACATACAAAAATGTTTAAATAAAATACTTCATAATTATGTGATACTTAAGATTTTGATAAACTCTATAAATTATAACCTTCCTAAAGTTATACCTGGTCAATTAGTTTATTAAATGTTATAAATCCTTAACCACAACTACACAGCTTACTAAGCTAGGAGAACAAATTCTTACATGTAAATTTTAAAATGACTCAATTGTCTGCTAACGGTTTTTTAAAATGTCTTTAATCCAAACAATGAACATCAGTAACCTTAACATTATTGACTAAATTTTGTTATACAGTTCTACTCAGTTTTGTTCACCTTTTTACTAGTACTAAAAATTGTCAAAGTCCAAAGATATTTCACTATTAGTACATATGATGTAAATTGAGATTCACAACTATTGACTATCACTTTTTAATTAACTTCCCCATTAGGCCAACTTTTTTCCTACATATTCTATAAATCTTTCCTCACTGAAAATTAGTGCTTAAAGCAAAACAGTATTATTTAGTATCTCTCCATTTCCATTTATGCCTTCAATTATAACCTGAGAATAGCATAAAATGTTAACCACAAAGAACCAGGCTTGATAATAAAGTCACTCCATATATTTTAGCTTTATTGCTTCCTGTGTATCTTAAGCCCTTCAATGGACAACCACCATTATTTTCTTAAACAAGCAATAATCCTCTTTCACTAAAAATCTCAATATTTTGAAGTTTAAAATAATATCTAAAAAGTACCAAGTATAAACCTATAGCATCATGTCTCAGCGATCTACACTAATAAACGTATAAGCCATAACAGACATTCCGAAGTCATGTGTCTTTCATTTTAGGAAATGATTTTAATCAGATATAAGTTATATTTTGATAATTTGTCAAGAAAGAAAAACAAAATTATGAAACCATACAGTGAAAGTTTAATTGCCATTCTTTTTTCATATCTCTAGGCATAAACTTTTTGAAGCAGAGGTCACAGACAAGCCCAGAGCAGCTGAGGCTGAGCTCTTTTTGCATATTTATTGCTACATACAGTACCTGAAAGATACCTAGGATGATAACTGTTGGGGCCCAGAAGGCTTTTTTCTCTAATAACAATAATGTGTAGAGTAATTTAGGGTTGAAGTCTGTTGTTGATGTTATTACCATTTTAAACAAATGTATTCATTTAAACGTTACCATAACCCCATGGTACCTTACAAAAGAGGAGGCTGAGGTCCAAAGAAATTAATCTGGCCAAGACCACAGCCAGAAAGCAACCAAGCTTGGAATTATACTAGGTCCTCTGATCACAAATCAGTGCTTTTTTTAGCTGTACCTTCCCACCACCTCCCAAGGTCCTTAATTAACAAGTATGTTAAAATAAATGCTTCAGTAGCAAATCATCAAAAGACGAAACTGATGGGGGGTAAGATTGGCTCAAAAACAGTCATTTGAACCCACCCTCCTCTAATTTTTTCCCATTAGCTAGAGAGACAGCCTTTACAGGGGTTTTATCCATCTAAATAATTAGCTAATGAATCACCTTTGGATCTCATCCCATTTTTTCCTCCCTAAAACAATCATATGGTATTTTCCCTGCTTTTGGTTTTGTTACGGATTATTATTACTTGTGACACTAGAGGCAGACAACAAGCCAAAAATACGATGCAAAAAGAAAAAATACCCCAGTTTTCTTGCAGTTAGGACTCCTGAAGAAATCCTGACCTTCCTCCCACCCCCCAATTAGCTACGGGACCTTGGATGAGTTCCTTAGCCTGCTTGGGCCTTGTTTTCCTCCTCTGCGCACTGGAGAAGAGTATTTACCTCACAGGGCTTTGTAAGGATGGCAGCAATCAATCACATACATGTGCCAAGCACAGAAACTGCTCACACGTCAGGCTCTCCTTCATCCTAGAGAGCCCCTTTATTTTTTTCTTCACTTAAATCTTATGGGAAAAGAGAGGTTGCTAATGTATTATACATTAAACAGCTGAATCAAGAATTATCTTAAATTGAAAAAGAAACCATATCCATGCAGGTACCTAAGTAACTCAAAGAAAATTTCTGGGTGCTTAAATTCAAATATGTTTTGCATCACTCATATTTTAAGGCGATTGATTAATATCAGACTTGATGCCTGCAGAAAGTTTAAATTTTAAATGCATAATTCAAAACATCCTTTTCCTGTCTCATAATAGCTATACCTGTCTCTACTGATATAAAATCTAAAATCAAGTAGCACCATCTTTTACTATCAAGCAGAGAGGGGGAAAAACTTCTCTCCAGGGCCTAAGCATACAAATCACTGAATTACTATTAATAGCTTATGAAGACAAGGCCCCTGGCAGATAAATCCCAGGCTTGGAACCATCCATGCTAAATGTCAATTCTGTGTGTCTATGTAAATCCAGTGAGCAGCCTGCCTTAGTTATCTAGCATGGATAAATTGCCTAGACTAGGGCTGGCAAGTCTGTTTCATCTTAAGTGTCAACTATGATTGACAGTGGCAATCTAAAGCAATGTATGTGGATGCACTTGGAGGCCAAATTAAAGCTCTGCAGAAAAGAGTGCCAGAATTAATCTGCAATGTCTGCCAAGGATGGAGGAATATGCAGGGAGTCCACTTGCTAGCCATTAGTCATCTATTTCCAGAATCATCTGGCCTTACTGAAAAAAATTAACAGTACCCAACTTACTGCTAGACATTTACGATCCTGCTACTATAGCAGTGAGATCTCTGGAGATCTCAGTGAAATAAAAGAAGTGTTTTTAAGAAACAGGTGACAAACCAAGTGCATGGCAGAGTCAATGCTGTGTGTCCAAATCCAGTTTTCTTCTCCTCCTGGACTCACAGCTAGACTTCATCTTCCAGCTTCACCTGCATTTGGGTGAGGCCATCAATAAAGTTCTTGCCAATGGAATACAGGTAGAAGTGATGTCTAGGCCTGGATCTAAATCTTCTCCTGTAATACTCCCCTTTTTGTCTTCCTTCCCTTGTCAGCCAGATGTCTTGGCTCTAGTGGAGCACACTGAAGCCCTAGGTGGCAGAATCCCTAGAGAGAAGGAGCCATCCACAGCAGAGTGTGATATAAACAAGAAATAAAATTTGTATCAAGTCACTAGCTTTTTGGATTCCCAACAATGTAGTTCTGGTTGAGACTGACAATCATAGGATGATGTCATGTATGTGGATCGACCATGACCTGAGCTAAGCAAATCCAAATTCTTCCTTGTGGTTTTGCAAAACTCTAGTTCTAGGAAGAAAACTCATTTCTCTCGGTGAGGCTGTGATGATGTGAGCCTGGGAGCTTTAGTCCATTACATTTCCAGATACACTGAGAAAGTTAGTCTGCAAGAATGAAGAAGGTGCCTCATAGTGAGAAATAGAAACAGGAGGTAGAGGGAGAATCCTGAACAACTACTAGACAAGCATAGCTTCATCCCTGTCTTCTCCTCATATTAGTTGAAAGGACCAAAAAATGTTCCTCTTTTTGCCCAAACTAGTTTAGTCTACATTCCTGTAAACAGTAAACACAATAGTCATGACTAAAATGGGTATAAAGTAGGAAAAAAAAATCCTTCAACACACAGACAACATTTTGGCATATATTCTTCCAAAATATGTATTATGGGCATATACACACTTTAAAAAATGAAAACTAGATCATACCTCATAAATTGTCCTTCTTCTTTGACAACTTCATTTTTCAATGTTGCCCAGTATTTCATTGCTTGGAAACACCATAATTTTTTAATAAAGTATTTACATGTATTCAATTTTGTATTCCTATAAATACATTGATGCAACAAACTATTTTTTGGAAATAATATATTTTTCCAGTGATTTATCTGAGATAAATCTATAGAAGTCAAATTGCTTGGTCGAAGGATTTTCAAGGGTTTTGACTGATACTGCCAATCCTCCCTCCCCTATATTTATACCACTTTATACTCCCACCAATTGAGTGTTCAATTCATACTATATTTCCACCTGAGAAAGTAATGCTGAGCTGAGCTGAAGAAACATTTCTTTCTTAATTCACAGCACTAGTCTATGAAATGATTAGTATAATCTGCAACAAGGACCAAAGTCAAATCTCTGTGTGTGTGTGTGTGTGTGTGTGTATGCACATATATATGGAACAGATCATTGGCATAGTAATGTCACCATAGCACACAGTTCTTCACAATATGCAATAATACTGCTAAAAATTAGGTGACTCATTTGGAACCATGATGACTATTATTGTGGAAAAAAGAACAAGTAAGAACCACAAAATAGTGAGGAGATGCAGATGTTAAACAGTTGGTCCAGCCCACTCATTAGCCGAGCCTGAAATCAACCTCCCTTGGCGGTATACTCACAGGTAAACTCATGCTCATTCAAGGGTAGCCAAAATCAGAATGTTACATGTTAAAATGCTTAATGAAGAGGTCAGAAAAACATGAACAGACTGCAACCTTGATGGGTTAAGGGGGAAAACACCATGACAAAACTACATTAAGCCATGGTCTGAGTATTTAGCTAGACATTGGAATGGCTATAAGCTGTACTCTATGATGCTAACCAGTTAATAGTGAGATTTTCTAGAATAGATGTAGCAATCAGAACTAGGTGAACAAAGCAATGATACATCAGGGCACCTGCTCAAGACAGGTGGATAATAATTATTCAGTATTAACACATCCAAAATGTGTGATTTTGCCTCTTGGGAACTCAGCTTCCTCAACTATAAAAATGCAGACACTGGACAACTTCCAAGATTCTCTCCAGCCTAAAAGGTCCTCCAGATTTGGGGTCTCCACAACTCACATGTCTTCTCTTAACAGTCTCTGCCCTCCTAACTCAGTCTTCCAGCAATCCTCAACTTCCTTATATTCCTAAGATGTGCCTTGCTCTCTGCGAGCCCCTTCCTAGGCAGTAGTCTGCGGCAGCCCTAGTCTACATCTCACCTACGTAAGTCCCACTCATTCTTCAAGTTGGGCTTAAACATCACTCCCCCTGCAATGCACCTTCACGTTACCTTCACTGTAGCTTTATCCCTCTCTCCCCCACCCCCTGTTAAAACTTAATTCCTTTTGAATCACCTGTAATTATTTCTTTCATTTTCTGTCTCTCCTACTAAGTCACAGGCTCTCTGATGCCAATGGCGGTGTGAATTTTGTTCACCCTGGTATCCCTGCCTCCTGAAACAATTCCTGGCATTTGGAAGATATCCAAATATTTGTTAAATGAATAAATAATGGGATTGTGCTGCTGAAAGCCTTGACACTGAAAGTAATCATGGAAAATCTAATCTTTTTTCCCAATTTACCAACTTTCTCATTGTTCCAACTTTTCATATCAAGGTTAAAATTTTCCCCAAATTAAAATTTTGTCATATCGCAAGAATACAAGTATTGAGAGGATGTCAGGAAACATACATTAACTATGTACATTAAGCAGTTTAATGTTTTTTGTTTGTTTTCCTTCAATATTACACTTATTTTGCTTTTATGGTTGCTTGAGAAAACAGATCAAGTTAACTTCCTCGTTTCTGAAGGATAGCAGGTAAAAATAAAATTTTTAAATAGAAATTTTATGACAAAAAGTGTCTAAAATTTGGGAAATATGAAGTGTAATAAAAAATCATTCAGCAAATATTTATCAAAATCTGCTACCAAGCTACGTTTGGTGTTAGGGATAAGGCAGCCTCAAAGAAACTGCAGACCAGAGGAAGAAAAAAACCACCAAAAAGAATCTCACCACAGCTCTGGGAGTGACAGGACAGAGTTGTACGCACAGGTGGCATTCTAAGCACTGAGAAAGAATACCTAAAGCTGGGAGTTCAGACATGAACTTTTAAAAACGTATTAAAACATAGAAACAGCATTTGCAAAGGCCCGAAAGTAGTGTAGGGTATAGGGAATCTAATGAATTTCAAAGCAGCTCAGGAATAAACTGTCAGGGGTGGGTGAGAGAGAGAGAGAGAGAGAGAGAGAGAGAGAGAGAGAGAGAGAGAGTGTGTGTGTGTGTGTGTGTGTGTGTGTGTGTGTGTGTAGGCAAAAACAAAGGATAGAAAAACAGGCTGGTTGCATATATACTATACAGGTGAACTATCAAGGAAAAAACACTTGATAACCCAGATAAATATTACAGGTATCATTCTACCCATTTGGCTGAATTCACAAGAAAACAAAAGCAATCCCAAGGGCCAAAAAAAACGAAGTTGCAGAAAACCACATGGTAAAGTAATACTGATGAGTAGGCTGGCCTGAACGCATGTGTTAATCTGCGTGGCCTAGAGGCTTAGATTTTAACAGCCCTGTGGAAAACAGGAGATAAGGCCTTTGCCACGGAACAAGGTGACTAGATGGAACTAAGACCCCCACACAAAGCAGGGATCCTCAAAGGGTTACTCTCTTAGTAAATTAAGTGGGGGAAAACCCAAATAAAAATGAATATCTTCCAGCAATGAGACAACAGAAAAATGTGTCCTACTCACTCTAAATTCTGAGTATTTGGGGTGGGTTTTGGGGGCGGATATCTGTAACTATAGCTTTCTTTTCTCTTACTGAAGTTTGTGATTCAAATTTATACTACAGATCCACACTCTGATATCTAAGATCCCTGAGGACCATATATGTTTCAGAATTCATGATTTTTCAGATTCTACAAAGGTATTATCACATACATACCATATATGAAGTAATAACCTGGTATAATCTGAACAGCACATCATAATATGACAATATTTCTGTAGCTCAACATATAGACCTTCCTCATGGTAGCATAAAGACTATATCAGTTCAACTTTTGCCACCAAGTGATTTCCAAAAAGAAATTTGGTTTTCTGAACTTTTTGGATTTTCAAATTATGGATAAAGATTATGGATCTGAGCATGCACTAGATGGGAATCGCCAAGAGCAGAAATCAACTTGAGATGCTTCCAGGATGGCAGCACCTGCAGGACCCATCTGAAGTAAATACAAATTCTCTCTAGGTGACCCTAGGCTTTCCAGGGTGACCCTAGGCTTCACGGATGAAGTCCTAGCCAACGTGACCTCAGAATCTAAAATTACAAAAATATGAGCAAACATCATGATTGAGGGTCAGGCAAAAATAGCAAAAACAGAATTTCACATAATGTATCTATGAGATATAGAACATAAAATTAGTTATGTATAAAATGGTCAAGAAAGAAAAAAGGAACTCAAAAATATGAGCAAGAAACATATGTTATCCAAAAAAGGGGACAAATTTGAAAAACTTCAAAAATGAAAAATATAAATGAATAAAATTAAAAACTAAGAATATGGAAAAACAGACAAAATATAACTAAAGAAATAATAAATGAACTGGAAGATACCTGAAAAAGAATACATGCAGAATAGAAAAGAAAGCATTAGAAACTATGAAAGGTATATTTAGAGCTATAAGGATGTAATAAAGTCTAACATATGTCTAATCATATTTGAAGGACAGAAAGAGAATGGGTATAGGCAGTAATCAATGATAATTGAGAGGCTGAGAATTTCCAGAACTGATGAAAGATGTGAATTTTCAGATTCAAGAAACCCAACAAGTTCCAAATAGGATAAACAAAAGGAAAGACATATCTAGACACACATATACTATAGAAAGACAAGACAAACAGAAGATTTTAAAAGCAGCCACAAAAACAAAGAAATTACCTTAAGGCAGGTAGGCTGATGGATAAATTCTTAAGAGCAACAGTGGAAACCAAATGAATAAAATATTATCTTAAAGATAATTTTCTCCTTAAAGGAGAAAATAACTGTCATTCTAGAATTTAACATACAGATATACCATCCTTCAAAATCATGAAGAAAATCAAAATTTTTAAAGACAAAAACACAGTTTACTACGAGAGAGCTTCACGGAAGGAGCTTCAGAAGGATATAGCTCAAGAAAATCTTAGACATAATGAAGGAATGGTAAGCAAAGAAGTCATTTACAAGGGAGACGTATCTATATAAACAATGCATGTATCAAATAATAAGGTCTAGCTATGGAGGTTAAAACTACAGTAGAACTAAAACATTGAACAATAATAGCATGTAAGTTAGAAGTGGGTGATTGGAGTTAAAAGTTTCTAAATCCCTTTTCTTTGAGAAGAAAAAAAGAGATATTCATCTATTTTACATTTTATGCATATTAAATTTTTAAGGGTAATCACTGTAAGAATAGACATAGTATATATAACTTTCAGACTATAGCTGGGAAAAGTTGGAATTAAAGTAAAAACTGACACAATTAAAAGGAGGGGAAAAAACAAGCATGGAGAAGAAGAAAGGGCCAAATCACTAAGAATCTGTATGTAATTGTTACAGTGAGGGCAGTAGTAGTAATGGTCCCAGCAGTAGCAACAGCAGCAACAGCAGCAATTGTATTAGCAATGCTTAGCAGTAGTAGTGGTAGCAATAACTGATTATTGCATATTTGTGTGTCAAGCACTGGGCTAGGTATTTTATATGCATTACTTCACTGATTTTTCACCCAAAAGTGAGGTAGGTACTATTCTTAATCTTCATTTTACAGATGAGGTTTATTACTAATGTAAACCAAGGCAGAAGAAGGAGATTTCAGAGAGTTTTTAAATAACTGATCACCCATCAATTTAGGAGATGAAGGCTAACTCTCAGTTTAGTGGCTTGGGCAACTGAGTAGGCAATCCCTGGCACCCAAGAGCAATTCTAATATTTCATGCATGAATAAAGCCAATCAAAGACACAGGATATCTAAAGAGTGGTAGAGTTGTGTCTGTTTTCTTTGGCTTGGTGAGTTATTACTGTTTCAAGAAGCTTGGCTGTGAAAAACAAAAACAAGGGATTACAAGTTGGTTGCTAGAAGAGCTCACAGAGTCAAAAAGGGCTGTATGTGGGTGGTTTTGTTTGTTGAATGGAGATACTCAAAAATGCTTGTAAGAAAGATGGAGAGAGAGGTTAAAGATAAGCATGATGAGAGAATAACTCATGTAGAAAGGGGGAGAGTTACAATTTAAAATTAAAGTGCTAAAGGAGAATAATCAAATGATGAGGTCAAAAACCAAAACTACACAAAGCAGGTAAAGATCTGGCTTCTCTCTCTTGAGTAGCTAGGAATGGCACATCACAAAATCCTTTAAAAGACACCAGATCCTGCTTAAAGATGCATAATAAAGAAATCCTCAGTCCACAAGGTGGGGGAGGGAGTAGTGGAAGGGGGAACGCAGTAGGGAGTTCGGGGGATCTTCACACACCCCACAACCTCACACCCCGGACAAATTAAGAGATGGCAAGAAAACAGCTACAGAAAGACTGTGGGCTTCAAGGTCCAATTCTTTCTTCACTTCGTTCTTTCACTCAGTGGCTCCAAAGAAGAGAGTCCATCATTTCTTACTCATAGTTCATTGTGCAATTGACACTGGGGTACACCATTCAACTATTCTCCCTTTTATGAGAAAGAAAAAGATAAGAGCAACTCCCACATTACATCAATGCCTAAGAAAAAACAGTCAACATTTCCCTTCACAAGCAAAAAATATATTTCTCTAAAAAGAGAAAGGAATTCACGACAGAAATGAAACTGAGAATAAATATTTTTAATGGCAAGAAATACGGCTTTTCAAATGATTTAAATGAACCCTGATTATAGTTGAAGTCTCTCTTAGTAGGTGCTGGCTCAGGAGTTGAGTAACCTAAAATATAACTCGGTAAAGAAAGCATCCTCAGCCTTCAGGGAATAGAGTCATATGTCACTCCTGACCTTCCTTACCGAGCTGTTGAAACCAAGATAAGCTTGGAACAACATCCTCCCCCAGCATCAGTCAATTTGAAGGGGGAAGGTAACATATTTAGAGGACATTTATTTGTGAAAAGCTAAGAGGGAGATCCATGGCAACTTAGTCCACAGATGAAGTTACAAATGAGTCTTCAGCAGCCATTTATTAAACATTAAGACTAATACGGCATTGTATCAAAAATCTAGATTCCAATCTAAAATGCTGCAAGCTAATATTGCAATCACGATATGAATTTTCCTACTGACTATATAATTTATATATTTTTCCACATGAACATTTTTTAAACCACTAAAGCAACTTTTTAGAAATCAATTTGAGTTACGAATTTTATACTTGTTCTAAGAAATGATCTGCTAACCACATTAATTGGAAAAAAAAAGATCTAAAGTGACCCAAATATATTTAACATTATACCATTAAAAAATTCCCCTGAAAATGAGAAAATAAAAAGATCCAGAAAAAATTCTTATTGTTCCACTAGCTGATATAAATCCTGTTTAATTATTTTTAAGTCATTTCTAAAGTGTGTTCCCTCCTATCAGCTAAGGCTCTTTGCCAGTGTCCTAGAAGGGAGAAAAGAGATCTTGCGAGATTCAGGGTTGGCAGAAGTTCTCCCTTGTAGAACTTTGTAGTCACAGGACCACACGGACTGAGCCCCTTACAGATTTATGGTATGAGTGATAATCAGATTAAATGCTTTTCAGAAGTGTATTTCCCCTCTCTCTTCTTGACTGCCTAAAAAATAAGTTAGTCTGTTCTAAACCAGCAATCTTCACACTTGGGCTCGATCTTCTGGTGAAATGAAGAGAAAGGAACAGAGTATGCCCTGGTATAGAAAAATGAGACAGCGTGTTTAGACAAAAACAAATAGATAAATGAGAATAATTGGAATCAAAGTAAAATATATTTACAGCAAGTTAGTATACTTCTCATATTGAAAGTTACCCTAGTATTCAGTAATTTTTTACAAATTGTTCTACTTAATTTTATTCAACAAGTTTTGCTTGCTTTTTGGATTTTTCAGTACTCTAGAAAGACTTACTATCACAAATATAAATATATGGTATCCACTGAATTATTGTGGAAATAGCATTTCAATAAATCAAAATATATTTTATATGTATTGAGCAAATGTATGTAAAACAAACTAACTTTTATGTTTGAATTTTTATTCACAAAATTTCTTATTTTTTGTTTATATTTTATGACTAAAATTAAAGCAGTAGGAATTTTATGGTAATTTGCCAATATTTATCTTGAATCAAACACAGTCCATATCTCCTACCTTTACCAGATAGTCTTATAAAAAATACAATCCTATTTTTTCTTAATTTAGGAGGAACAGAATCATGACTAAAATTCTAATCTCTCTCAAATTGTGAGATTTAGAGCTTGAAGCACTTGCTTTTTATGTGGGATAAGCACATTATTAAAAACCTCCAGGAAGTTTAATATGGGGGAAAATGGGATTACTGATAACCAAATTGGCTTTTCCTAAGGTTTGTTTTGATGTTAATAGTAATGTGTAAGTTTGAATTTTGATTATCTTAAATAGGGTACTTTAATAATAGCATATATAGAAATCATTCATAAGCACTAGTAATTGAAATGAATCTTATACCAGGGCTGTAAAACTTTCCAAATTTCCCCCTGCAGGTGTTACTTTGGGCCAACTCTATTTTCTGGTTTAACCTTGATACAGTATTGGGTAGGTAATGGGAACCCTACTGGATCTTTTTACTTTACTTGATTTGGGATGTCCTTTAGGCCATCAACTACAAAACAGAAAAGGAAAACCCACTGAAGTGCAAAACAGCTGTGACCAAGAAGGTGAAAACCTGTGGATGCTTTATATGCTATTGAACAGGCACAAGAAGTTATAGGGGAAAGGAGGCAAGGATGTACAGATGGATCCAGAAAAATTCATGTCAAACTAATGTTGGTTAGGTGTTTAATTTTCAGGTGCAAAAGGCAACATTATTAGAGTAGGGTGGGGTATATGGAAGGAAAGTTTTACATAATCCAAAAGTATCATAAATTATGCAACCCTTATTTAAATAATTAAGGTTTACCATTGTCCTTTAAATTTAATATATAACTGCTGACTATAGTGATGGTTTTCTGAATAGGTTTTTCCTTCAAGAAACATGCTGTTATTGAAAAAAAGAAAAAAAAAGTTTGGGAATACAAGTATAGAGTTTATTTATTTCCACCTTTTCACCATATGTAATTCTGCTCCTACATGTTAACAAATCATTTCCTCAAATGTATACTATAAATCATACTCCCTTAAGTATCATTTTATAAATCACCATAATTAACAATAATTTTCTTGGCCTATCAATCTAAATAGAAAAATTATCTTTTAAACTAGTACTTTAAATTATATTAAATACATATTTCACAAAGATTCTGTACCACATTAATCCAATAGCTTAAAAAATTCACAGAACCATAAATTCTATTCTTATAATCTTCCAATCAAAACCCCAAACTAAAAAGTTATATACAAATCAAACTAATAAAAAATTAATTTTTTTGTTTCTAATTCCCAAACTCTACATTTTGTGCTCTTTTCCTCCCAACCAGCATTTGATATTCTTAAAACCAAAACATCACCTATTTAAGAATGCTTCAGTGCCTATAAAGAAACTTAGTTATGTGTGTGCATGTTTTAATAACAAGTATAATTCACTTTTATAACTGGTGTGCTAATGAAAACCTGTGAATAAATTACTGAAGAAATAGTCTACTGCTTTTTAAAGGAACTTCTCAAAGAATTCTGAGCAAAGATGTCTTACAAGGCATATAAATATAACACATATATTCAAGTTTTCTGTATCATCTTTTCTTAGAATAGGACACATTAGTAGTGTGATACCTATCTTTCCAAATTCTACCCAAAGTTTGGTTTTAAGAGGAAGATAAGTTATTTTATGACTTATTGGAAAAGCAAAACATTCAAAAGAAAAACCAATACTTCTCAGTGCTTGGGTTTTGGTTATTTTTTTAAGTGACAGAATTAAATTTCTTTCATGCACATCATAAAGATTGTAGTATGTATGTGGGTTCTGATGCTCTATTTTATACAAAACCATGAAAGGAGAGTGGGTGTTCTGGAGATTAGACCATTTAGGCTAAAATGGTTCCTTTGCTTCCTTCTCAATAAAGACTATTACTAAATAAACTACAGATGGAAGTACAGTGGTTAGAAGGTATGAAAGTTAATTACCCTCCCTAAACCCATTAAGTAGTGCCTGGCATACAGTAACTGCTCAATAAATATTTAGCCCTTATGACTATTATTCATATTAATAATTCAATACCAGTTCCCATTTCAGCTGTTTTCTTTTAACATGGAATCCTCCCGCTATGTTCCACATCTTCAAAATCACTCCACTGCTAACATATGTTGGAGATACTGAAAAATCTCCCACCTTCAAATTTTTTAAAAGACTTTTCCAGATCTAAAAGATTAAGGTGATGAAACATTTAGATCTCCAGAAGTCAGTCTTTATCTGAGTTATGTTTTAATGAAATAATATAATCTGTAAATGTTCTCTGAAATATATCAATATACTGATTGATCATTTTCATAATAGATCAGCATACAGCAAATTCATAACCTATACTTCTTTTATTATGAGGACTTTCTAGACTGACATATACCTTTAAGACATGAGTCATCCTTCCAGAGGTGGGGAAACTGATGGAAAAATGGCTAACTGATTCAGCATGCTGTAGCAAAATGAGCTGGTCATGAATTTATAATTTCCACTTCTGTTAGGTGCCCTGGCCCTGGTGGCCTCTCTCATTCTGTAATGCATATAGAACATGTGATACTGTAATCAATAAATTTTGTTAAACATTCCCTTAGGAAAGGCGTAATGGTGTCTTCCTCTCAGACAAGCTTCTAGAAAGAAAATTGTTAAATTCTGTAAGACAACAGGTTCACAAGGCTGGACAACTCTTACAATGTCCAGCTGTAAGCTTCATCAAGCTTTGCTTATACAGATAATAGGGCTAGAGTCAGTTCTAAAACTGATGCCATTTTCTCAGCTGCACAAGGGAGACAGAGGGGGAAGGACTCAGGCAAAAGAAAACCAGAAATCAGGCAAAGGAAGCCAGATGGGGAAACGGTTATGACTATACCTGCATCTCTCATGCAAATACTGATCTTTACCAACAAATATCATAACAAGACAGAAGATTCTAAGCAGGCCAAAAAGACTGAATATCAACTGCAGAATATATTCTGAGGTGGCCTTACTTATAAGGGGATTCACTACCCAAAGCAGGTGAAAGTTTTCTTCTAAATCTGTTTACCCTTCAATAGCAAAAATGTACTGTTAATCAAATGAAATATTTCAGAAACATATAGATTCCAGACTAAAGTCTTTTTCCATCGAATAACCAATTATGAAAAAAATTATGAAGTAAATGTTCTCATCTAAAATAGCACCATCTCAAAAGCCGGGAAAGTACATCCATTTTGTGACCACGGCATAGTCATCTCATCCAGCATTTTCTGAGAACAGGACAAAGAAGTGTGCCAGGATATGTACAATGAAATCGCCATTATCTGTGAAGTGCAATTTCTTCATTCAATACCTTGAATTTATTTCACTTTGGTGTGGTGACACATGACACACACTCATACTCACACACAAAACCTCAGCAGCAACACTGAAAAAGATGATACCATTTTAGAATTGTCTGAAATATATTTAGGAAATAACTAGGGTGATAAGTTTGACCTTCCATGAATCCATCTTTTATTTTTGGTTTTGACTGTGCAATCCCTGATTTCCTCTAACCTGGAGGAGGGAGGGTGATGGAGAAAGAAAGAAAAAAAAGGAGGTGAAAAGTGTCTCATCCAGGGTGTACAATTTCAAGGGTACTGCATATATATGTATTTTTTTTTTCCCACCACCAAGACCTTGGAAGTCAACAGGAAGAAAAAATGACTCAAAATACAAGGGTTCAGGGCTAACCGAAGGCGACACCTCCGCGGTTGTAGATTTTAAGCTCAGAGGCAACCCGGCTGGGAGTTCCAAAGGCCGCAGCATTATCGACCGCAAGCCCAGGCCGCACTGCCAGCATCCCGGGCGCCTCTGCCGTGCGCATGTCCCACTTATATAAAGAGATGCTTACAGTCCAGGTGCTTTTTCTTGGGGCCCATCACTTCATGAGTGGTGGCTTTGCAGACTGCTCTCGCTACAGCAGAGCCTGTTACACTGTACTGAGCGGCGGCGATCCGATCCGTGAGCGTTTGGCCCGACATCTTCTCCAGCTGCGTCTACCACCTCCTCTTCTGCAAGAAAGAAGGGGAGACGGTCCCACTTTAATCCGCAGACCCTACCCTCCGAACACCCAGGCCTTGCCTCCTCCGGCCGCACGGCGGCTCTCTCCCACTCCATCCCCGCCCTGGGCACCTCTCAGAGCCAGCAACTCGCCAAGCCCTGCGCGTGCGACGAGGTCCAGGGAGTCTTGGCCATGAGTAGGGCCGTCAGGAAACCCCAGCGCGGGCTCCAGTCCCAGCATCGTGACCCTGTCCCCGTTCCCCCGCACAAGTCCGATAAGGCCCGCCTCACCCCTTGGGAGCCCCCCTGTCAATCAGCACTTTCCCTGCAACCTCATCCCCGGGTGCCGGGCTCCCCACGGCGTGCCTGGGGCTTATTCCCTGGGCGCCGCGCCCACCGGGTGCCCACCTCCCACCTCCGCAGCGTTTCCTCCTAGCAGCCCGCAGGCTTCGGAGAATGAATCGGATACCAAAGCCCTGGCCGCTTCCCTCCTCCTCTTCGCGCTGCTGCAGCAATGGGCTCGTCCTCCCTCAGGCACGGTGGAGATTATCCTAGCGTTGCGCCATGTTATGCCCTCGCCTCCCCTTCCTTCCTCGCCACCGCCTCCAAAGCCTCGCCGAGGCCCATCGCCAGGGCCCCTTCCCCCCGCCGCCCCAGTCTCCAAATCCCCCGCCGCAGGGGCCGCCCCAGGGCTCTGCGGAGGCGCCGGAGTTTCTGAGCACCTCACCCTTTCTGGCTTTGGAGCAGGGCCGGACTGACAGCTCAGGCCAGCCCCCCACCCGCCCGCGAGCGCGCCGCGGAGCTGTCACCCGGCCACTGCCTGTCTCCGCGCCCTAGGATTATCCTCTCCCGATCCCCGCGCAGCACAGGCGCGGGGGAGGGGGCGAGTCGGGCCGCGGATACTCACCCCGCCCCCGGAGCGGCGCCGCCCGCCGCAGGATGAGCGGAGCCTGGGCCGCCCAGGGAAGCCGCGCTGGGTGGGTGTGTGCGACCGCACACAGACCCGGTGCCCCGGGGCGCGATGCCTCCAGCCTGGTCGGGCCCCCGCCCTCAGCTGCGCGGTCCCGCCGCCCGTAGCCCCAGAAGCCAGTGGCCGCCCGCCGCCGTCTCCTCTGCCAGCGCCGCCGCGTCTCGCTAGCGCTCCGCGCTGCGTCCCCATCCCCGCCCCCACCTCGGATGTGGCTCCTCCGACGAGTCAGGTGACGGCGGCGGACAAACCCGGGCGAGCCCTCCGCGGAGCGCCTCGCGCCCCCCTCCCAGCTACTCACACACGCCGCCCCCTGGGGCCGCGAGCTTAAAGGCGAGGGGGCGCCTCGCGCGAGCATCCCCGGCCAGCTCAAGGAGTGGACAGGGAGGTGGGGGAGGCAGGGAGGCCGACACCCACCCAGCCAGTCACCCTCCGCGGGGCGCCCGGCAGCCCCTCCGCCCGCTGGCCCCGCACCGGCCGCACTGGGTGCGCGCGCACCGCACACACCTGCCGGCCGTCTGCGGGATGCACCCTGGGCGGCGGGGCGTGGGCCCGGCTGGGCGACTGGGCTTCTCCGGCTCTGCTCGGTGAAGGCCAAGGCAAGGGCGTCGTCGCGCGCTGCCGGGCAGAGCCCAGCCCCTTCTCCCCCACACTGTCTCTGACACGCCCGCCTGTCAAAGGCAGCGAGGCCCAGATGGGCAGGGCGATTTCGAATGTCAGATTCTGCAGGCCAGCAGCGACCGTTACCTGTGCGTCCTCAGCTCCTTAGGGCTCCTGTACTTGTCTCAGTTACAATTGGAAACCGGGGTGGGCAGGTAATTCTAGCCACTTTGGTCTTAAACGGATACTGAGGTCTGCTGCAGGGACAAATAATTAACAAAGCCCTTAATGGAGTCCCAGATTACATTCGACAGTAATCATTTGGGTGTATAAAGAAAACCCTTTGTACCCTTAAAAAGTAATTTCTGCCAGTTAAATACAGTGTTCGAATGTCAAGTGTAAATTTGAATTGTATGAATTTCTAAACAGGAATGTGGACTTGGTTAGTAGCTTCACGTGTTGACATTTTCAAAGGTTGTTATTTACCTTAACCTAATTGTTAAAAAAATTCTCACAGTAGAATCAAGATCAGAACTTCATTTGTGAATTTTCCTGATAATTTTCCTGGCTACAGGTGGCCTCTGTTCAGCCTTGAGGCCACATATATTTACTTATAGATACCAAGATTTTGTTTTGTACTTGTCTCTTTCACCTGATGCAGTGTTCAGTATGGTCATGATTTCATAACTGCTGGCACTTATTCTTAGCACTAATTAGAAGCTTAGTGACTAAAGAAAGACAGCTCAAGACCACCAATGTCTGGTTTCAAATACTAATCTTACCATGTGATCCAGCAATACCACACTTAGGTATTTACCCAAGAGAAATAAAAACACATTTCCAAAAAAAAAAAAAACACATTTCCATTCAAAAACTTATACTCAAATTTTGTGGCAGCTTTCCATAACGGCCCCAAGCCGGAGGAAACTCAAATATTATTTTATTTGTAAATGGATAAACAAGAGGTGGTATGTCCATGCAAAGGAATACTTCTTAGCAATAAGAAACTAACAACACAGATGAATCTCAAATGCATTAGACTAAATGAAAGATGTCCAATTCAAAATGCTATTTATTGTTTTGATTCCATTTATATGTCATTCTGGAAAAGTCACAATTATAGAGACAGAAGGCATATCAGGTGCAAGGGACAGGGGGTGGTGGTGGTGGAGACTGCAAAGTGGCAGAAAGAAACTTTTTGGAGTGATGGTAATGGTTTAAATCATGATTGTGACAGTGGTTATACGACTGCATAAATTTCTCAAAATTTATCAATGTGTGCACTTAAAATTGATGAATTTTTATTGCATATAAGTTAGACCTCAATATGTCTGATAAGAAAGAGCTGGAGTGATAACACACACACACACACACACACACACA